>JAXCGZ010008237.1:0-42500 GCA_037179515.1 Halocaridina rubra
TCTCTGTTACTTTTTACTTAGTGTATTCTTCGTGCCCAGGCTCGATGGGGGCTGTTTTATTTTATTTTGGGGGGGGCCTCCCTGATGTCACAATCATAAAAAAAAAAATATGAGATATTCACTTGATCCTGTTAGGCTCAGTCTCTAAATCTAGGAGTCAGGGACATCTATGTTTTACAAACACGCCTATTTTCCGTAGTTAATATGTATTTTTTGTGATTAGTCATATTATTTTTACAAGAATTGTATTTTCTTTAGGATCCCATAACATAAGACACTTAAATTAATATTGCATCATATTTTCATGTTAAGCTTACTTACTTGCTTTATTATTATTATTATTATTATTATTATTATTATTATTATTATTATTATTATTATTATTATATTTAGTATTATTATTGCTGAGAAATACTCCATATATCACCACTGGGGAGAGACTTTCGTTCTGAAATAATAATAATAATAATAATAATAATGATAATAATAATAATAATAATAATAATAATAATAATAATAATAATAATAATAATAATAATAATAATAATAATAATAATAATAAAGATGATGAAAAATAGAAGAAGAAGAAGAATTGTTAAGATGAAAGAATAGAAGAGATTGCTGATGTTATTGTACTTCACCTTCAAGGCAGAAAAAGAAAACGAAAAAAATACAATTCCCTCTGAGTGTCAAGAAATAGAGGAACCTTGCTGAGAAAGCAATACTGCAAGAAAAGAAAGAGAGAAAGATTAGCCCCTTAACAATAGCCTTTGCAAACCTTGTTTAACTTCGTTGATGAGAGAGAGAGAGAGAGAGAGAGAGAGAGGAGAGAGAGAGAGAGAGAGAGAGAGAGAGAGAGAGAGAGAGAGAGAGAGAGTTGCGCAGGCTGCAGTAGACAGACTATTGCACTGTACCCAACTTTCGCTTCAGATTGTTATTTTAGGCTTTTACTTTTTAAAGAATAATTATTAATTTATTAGTGTATCCTTAGATTCTACATTTATCATATCTTTTTTAATACTCTTACTTTTGCTCTTTAAGAGTGAATTGTTTTAAGGCGAAGCAGTTTTCTTTTTTTAACAGTTTTTCCATCTGTATTAGCTTTCATGTTGGCAAGCACCAAGATCGTCCTTTGTTTATAATTCTCTCTCTCTCTCTCTCTCTCTCTCTCTCTCTCTCTCTCTCTCTCTCTCTCTCTCTCTCTCTCTCTCTCTCTCTCTCTCTCTCTCTCTCTATCTATCTATCTATCTATCTATCTATCTATCTATCTGTCCTGTCTCTCTCTCTGTCTCTATCTATCTATCTATCTATCTATCTATCTATCTCATTATCTATCTGTATGGTTTTCTTTCGAGCGATAGCGTATGTGTGTTTTTTATGTATGTATCTATATGCCTTTCAATCCTTCTAACAGTATATTGATCGCAATTATTGCAGCATTGTGTTTTCAGGATAACGGCAATATTTCTGATAATGTATTTCTTTCTTCTCTTTCTTTTTAACCAACATTCTTTTTGTGGTACTGCAAATTATTTGATATATCTATTTATTTTTATTTCTTTAATCTATGGAAGATATTCATTAGTTATGCCGCAAGCATCCTCTCCCATTACTCTGGGTCTCATTTTTTATTCACGTTGTGTTTTCTGTGCTCAAAATGAACTTGGCCGTGAATGGGAAGAAGAAAAAAAGAATACACTAGGGAAGGAGATAAGAAGAAATAATTCTATTTTATGCCTCCTCTCTGGAGCACTTTGGCATGCACTTACCATGCGTCTCTTGGGTATTCTGGCCTACTTAATGGCTGGTCTCCAGAACATTACTAAAAGATGCATTCTGATAAACATTTTATTTTTTGTATATAACTTTTACTTAGTCTTGGATGCCTTTTCTAGTATATTTGTGCAGATTAAGGTAAATTTCCACTGATGTTGGATATATTTTGCAATGTATTTGTGCAGTTTGTGTTATAAAATTAACAAATTTGCATTCAGTGTAACCAGTTACCATCAGAACTTGTAAATTCCTTTATAGCAACATCTTTTTGCGTAATTCATGAAGGGAGAGTTCCTGATTTTTTTTTCCAGATCGTGTACTGCCATATATTTTAAATTTTGTTTTTGGTATGTGAATTTGACATTGGGGTTCATATGAATGATTTTTGTTTGCACTTTTGGAAATGTAATTAGTATAATTCATACATTGCTTTCAGTCTTGTGGGACATTTAGTTTAATAATATTTTGTATATTTGCAGTATATTAGGTTATCATAATTAAATGAGAGAACGTTATTTTGAAATATTTAATAATAGGATTAAGAGAATTTGTTTTTTTACGTGCAAGATGTATGACTAATGAATTCTAGTCTTATGTTCATTCTTGTTGGAAATTTAGTGCTATTTTTGCCTGGCATTTTTGCAGTATGTTAGGCTATTGTAATTAAGAGAGAGAGAGAGAGAGAGAGAGAGAGAGAGAGAGAGAGAGAGAGAGAGAGAGAGAGAGAGAGAGAGAGAGAGAGAGAGAGAGAGAGAGAGAGAGAGAATGTTTTGGAAAATTTAATACCAAAGCTGCTGTGAGCTTCTTTTATTTAATGTCGTGCGCGTGAGGAATGTGTGATGATATGAATTACAGGATTCTTTAATTATTTTCGGAACTTTCGTATAATCATTTCGTGATGTGTTTGTTGCAATTTATATTTTTTTTATAATTGAGAGAGAGAGAGAGAGAGAGATGAGAGAGAGAGAGAGAGAGAGAGAGAGAGAGAGAGAGGAGAGAGAGAGAGAGAGAGAGAGAGAGATATTCGGAAGTGAAAAATTATAAACGATGTCATACAAAAAAAGAGATTCGCTAGCGGAACTTCTCTAGTGTCATTATATTCTCCTTTGTGGCGATGAAAGTTTAGAACTTGGCATGTTTTGCTAAGGACACTTTCCCTGAAAACATTTGCTGATGGCCTTTCCTCCTCTTTTTTGTTCTATTTTGGTCTACTCAGTCCTTAGTTCTTCTTTTTCCTATACATTTTTTCCTCTTTCTATGTGGGGTCTATGTTTCTGACAACTATTCCTCTACCTAGTCCAGTCCTGCAAGCCATTCTCTCGTATGTCTTTAAAAGCCTTCATATATAGGTCATCCACCTCTGCAATCCTTGATTCTGATTCGCAGATATAAATAAATATAGATACAGGGCAGATAAAAATTGTATCTTTAGGCAAGTATTATTCTTTATGTTCTATTTCAGCTCACAACGTGTATAACTTTTTTCTCTGTCTTGTTTTAAAATACAAGCGTTTTACTGTGCGTTTGATATAACCTTAATTTCAGAAATCTCACAGAAGCCTTAGCTGTAGCTGATGAAAGTGTGTGTATGAGTTTTGTTGAGGTATCATATATTACAGCCATAGCCCTAATAGGAAAGTAGAGAAAACCTCAAGAACTAGGTCAGTCACTGAAAGATAACTTTATATGTAAGCAAAGATTTATGTTTTTCATGGTTTCCCTTCTACAGGCTTATATTGCATGAAGATATTGACCTCACTCTGCTAGTGACCTACACATAGCCTGTTTGACAGAAATTAGCTCAGTGCAGAAGCACTACCGATTTCTCTGGCTCTAGATACTGTATGAATAGAGCCTTACTATACCATTTGTACTATATAATAATGCAGTCAAAATTTATATATTTGTTTTCCATATTTAGCCACAATATATGTATCAAAATTAGTGCAACATACATTTTAGAGCTTGGGGAATAAGGATTGAGAACATATGCTTTTTATTGTTAGGTTAAGTAATGATAAGCAGAATTTAAGCATTATAAGAATGATGCTGAAGGTATAATTTTACTGTTGAGGACGATATTGTATTTACTTTCGAAACTAGAGAGAGATATATTTTCTTGATCAAATTATGCAAAAAAGATTTAAACGTCGATTTTCATTGCCACGAATGTGCTTAGTGTGTTGCAACGATGAATGAAATTCTGTCTTCTTGGGATGGTTGAGAAGCGTGAGCGCTGGTCATTTTAATCATAGTTTAGCCGTTCCGTCGAACGGAGGAACATGGAAAGTATTTTCCAACTGACTGATGATTTCCCGACACGCAGATGGAAGAGGCAAAAGGCACACAAGCTGTGCATAGGCTTTGTAACTTATTTTATAATTCTTTTTTTCCTTTATATATATTGATAAATTAGTGAAGACTATCGGGAAATTTACATTGTTAATCTGCGTTGATTTTTTTTAGGTGTTCAAGCGTGAAAGATTTAGTAGGGTATTTTCTTATTTTCTTTGGTAATGTCTGCTTAATTACTTTTTTTTTATTTAAGAGCAAAGTAACGTCCCCATCCTTCGGGGAATCGTGTTTAAATGATATGGTGTATTTTTGAAGAGATATTTATATATTTGTCTTTTTGTAATCATAATGTTTTGAAGCTATTTAGTGGGGGGAGGGGGAGTATAGTTTATTCTCTTTGGAATATTTGCTAATAATATTCGCTCTGTATTTATCCCAAATGTAATAGCAGCTATACCTCATGTTTAAAATGTTTCCTCTGAAATATTTGTAATAGTCTCTCTCTCTCTCTCTCTCTCTCTCTCTCTCTCTCTCTCTCTCTCTCTCTCTCTCTCTCTCTCTCTCTCTCTCTCTCTCCTCTCTCTCTCTCCTCTCTCTCTCTCTCTCTCTCTCTCTCTCTCTCTATCTATCTATCTATCTATCTATCTATCTATCTATCTATCTATCTATCTATCTATCTATCTACTATATATATATATATATATATATATATATAATATATATATATATACTATATATTATATATATATATATATATATATATATGACGATTTTTTAGGATTTGCTGTGAGCATTTATATATATTTGATTGTCATAACAGAAAAATGAATAGAAGCAATATAGTGTCCTAGTGTTATATACATAATACATATTATATGTGTTCATTTATAATATTAATATGCTGGATAAGTCGTAGTATTCATCACAAACACCAAACAACTTATGATCTTATCTTACTCATATATAATTGTAGATGCAAAATTTTTCCATAATATTTTTTTTCAGCAGTCCTCATGCAAGAAGAATAATGTACTCTCTTCGTGTTACGAGGGCGAATTCCTTCTGATAAGATTATCTACTAAATATTATTATTCTTGGTTAATAGCAGATTTCATCTAAAACATCAAACAACTCTTAGTGTTCAACATTCGATATACATGTGCATTTTTCAGCTCTCTTTGTTTAAGCTGTTATTGTACTAACAAAAAACCTTCTATGGTGTGTTTACAATGGTGCGTTCATTCCAGCGAGAACATCTACAGAATATTAATATGCGCAATTAGTTGTAGAAATCTTTTCACACATCCAACTTCTGTCTTTTACTACTCGATTTCGATGAAGTTTTTTTTTTATTATTATTATTATTATCCAACCTCTTTTGTGACATTCATCCCCATATAAGAAGAAAAGGCTTCTGCCAGGTCGTTTACGAGGAACCGTCTCTAATGACGAGAACATCTTCAGAATATTAAATGTTTCTAATTAGTTGTAGAAATTCTCCCGAACATCAACCAACGTCTGCCTTCTACCATTCGATATGTGTACAGTCTTTTCATAGTCAATCTTCTTTGTTTCAGCCGTCCCCGTGCAAGAAGAAAAGTCTTCTGCCGGCATGTTTACGAGGGCGTGTCCCTTCCGACGAGAATATCTACAGCAAAAGCCAGTCTGCCCATACCTCCCCCGCCCATAGGAAAGGGCAGGAGACTATAGACTACGAAGACGACAATTATTTTAGAAGAAGACCCAAAACCATTTGTTATACTGACCCTCGTAGACTGGCTGCCCTCGACGATTCTCTGGCCAAGGTACAGTTATAAGCAACCTTTTTATATTTCAGAACGCGTTTCCTCTTACTTGAATCTGCTTAAGTCTTTCGTTGTTATTATTATTATTATTATTATTATTATTATTATTATTATTATTATTATTATTATTATTATTATTATTATTATTATTATTATTATTATTATTATTATTATTATTATTATTTATACCGGATGGACATTAAATGTCCTAATCTATTCTGTTCACCTATTACGTTCACTCATCTAATAGGTACAGTACTCACTAAAGCATGACGAGTTAGAAGGAGCTAACGCACGAGGCTTGGGCGAATAAATGTTATGCAAAACTTTTTTTAGGAGCGGGCTTTGTTGCTCCCGATTGGCAACTAGAACACTGAACCTGTAAGCTACGAAGGGTGGTACTTCTTTCATGCTCACATATACCTATTACCCTTATAATGGGGTGGCCGAGTCAAGGCATACATTTATGAGAAGTCATTTCACCCTAATCACCCCTTTTAGCTCCTTGGGAATAAAGGGTCGCCATATTCCCTTCTACCACACTACTTGGGTCTTCCACAGAGTAAATGGGCAAGGCTCTTTTGCCGTCAGGCCCAACAACCATAACTGGTTTATCCCCCATCGCTTATAGTTTTTATTTTTCTTAATCTCCTTTTCATTAAGGAAAGTGCTAACGAGGTCTTATTGTTCCCATTTATGAGCTGCTTTTAAGGCTCTTGGGGAAAACGCTCTTTTTAGATTATTCCCGGATGGAAAAAAGAACCAGGAAGGAAATTCATGTTAATCGTTGCTCTTAGAAAAGGGAAAAGGTTACGATATTATCATAGGAATGTGTGTATAGCTTTCCCGTTAGTAGATTAGAATTTCACCTCGGCTGAATGAGTGTATATGTGTGTGTGCGTTTGCGTATCTGTGTATATATGTGTGCGTGCGTGCGTATAAGCTTGTGTGTGTGTGTGTGTATTGTGTGTATATATATATGTACATTTCAGTTAAAACCTAGTGTGCGTATTATGTGTATGTATATTTCAAGCAATGTATTTGTATTTGTGTTTGTGCATTTCATTTGAAACAGTGTGTGTATGTGTGTGTGTGTCTGTGTATACCTACTCCTTTGTGCATGCTTGCAAAGGAGTGCATTTGAAGATCCGAGGAAAGCGTATGTGCTTGAGTTATCATTATAAAACTTATGAACAAGGAAGTGTACAAGAGGTGTACTCATTCAGTGTCCCTTCACATCATGATTCACATTAGTTATTGGTGTACATGCTCTTAGATGTATGCTTGCACAGGTGCACAAACTAAGACCCGACAGAGGTATGACCTTAGCTTTAGTTTCTTAAACTTCTGAACCATGAACTGTGAAGATCACACATACTGTGTATACCATTGGAGAAATTCAAGCATGTCCATCCAGTTCTTGTTTTACATATTCATAAGGCTTAAAACTCCTGTATCCAACTGTTTGATTGTATCCAAAGTGGATATTAAGATTTTTTGTTTCCTGCCTCTTATCCACAGCAAATTCCGGTGTGTAATATCACGTGGTTTTCCTCTGCCACTTATTGGTTTTTGGGGAGACTTCATTTGTGCCTTCCACCCGCACTTCGCGATACCTGGAATTTTCCAATAACCGTCACTTGTGGAGAGTGTTTCCAAGAATTGAACCATTTTTTTCTTCATACATTTTCGTCGTATGCATACCGTTTATGCATATTTACCTGTCTATGTCGCGTACTTACTTCCAGTTATATTTATCCCTTTTTTTGCATATTTTTTTTAGTCTTTCTTTATGTTGTATTTAGACTAGATGTTTTTCAATTATTCTCTCCTTCTTAGTATTTCTTCTATTTTAACACCAGGACGAGCCAATAAAAAAAAAATCTGTCATCATCGGGCCTGGGTACGAAAAAAAACATAAATTAAAGAGAAACAGAGATTGGGAGTATTATGACTTGTCATTATAAGAGTATATAACTTTAAAGCTACTTCGTCTATTTTAGTGAGCTTTAAGCATTTAATTCTAGCCAGGTTTAGTGTATGTTAATTATATACATTAAACACAATACTGTGCTTCAATGTAAGTCAGGCAACTCACAATAATAATTATTTATACTAAGCACAATGAGAAACCTTTTGAGCATTATATAAACGGTCATCTTTAGTCCTCAGAAAAGCTGATAAAAATATATAATCAAAATATTATTGCAATTTTTATAATATATTAAAACAATTAGTTTAGATTGCTTTTGTAGTAGTGGCTAGCTCTGCAACTTAAAAAAAATCAATCAATTTTCATGCAAGGAAAATAAAACAGGAAAGTACTTTGTGGCTTTCTGTAAAATTTAGGTTAGCGAAAAAAAAAGATTTATTCTATGGTAGATAAAGAGTATAGATATATTCATGCATAAATCATGACATTCGTTATGTAGCGATGGTGTGTACTCGTTAAATAAATTAGCTGGAAGGGAGGTTATGGATGTGGTTTTCTGTCTCCTAGTAAACAGACGTAAGAAAAAGAAAATAGCCTTTTGTAGTGTTGATGTAGCAGCAGTAATATCCCTTAAAAGTGCGTGGCTGAGTCAAACCAAAGAACTTGACTCTTCGTGAGATAAAAATACAAAGGAAAGGATTCACATTCCCTTCACTTATCCTGAGAGGGGCTATGCATCATCCGTGCTCACCTGCGGGTCGTAAAAGTCGACTACAATAATAGTTATTGCAAAGCCAGCTTGTGATAGGTGAGTCCTATCCAAATGAAGGCCCTCTTCCTCCCATAATTCATTCTTTCTTACTCTGCATTTGCTCCTTTCTCTTTCCTCACATTCCTTTGACTTAAATAAGCTGATTTTGTCTACTCTATTGTATCCATGAATGATATTGAAATCTTCAATGATATCATCCCTTTCTATCTCTCCTGATCATGAGAGGTTCCAAAAACATTTCTTATTGTTTGACTTACTTAAATCTAGTACCAGCTGATTGGTATGTCTTCATTGTTTCATGTTTATCAAAAATGTTTCTTGAAATGTGGGATCCAAAAAGTAGAAACATACTCCATATTGGGTCTCACATATGTAACAAATATGTCGGAACATTTTCATAATAAATATTAAATATATATATATATATATATATATATATATATATATATATATATATATATATATATATATATATATATATATATATATATATATGCTAGATATACATATACTGATGCAGCTACTCCTACAATGTACTTTTGTCTGAGAGAGATTTTATATAACTAAAAAAAATCCTTTTTCATATGCGATTTCCCGTAGCTTTACACTATTTGATTTAGAAGCACTATTTGGACGATTCTTGTCCTCTGTTTTATACCTTTCGGCTTCAAATTTACTTTGAGGCCAAATTTGAACGTATTTTGAAAAGTAGTCACTACTTTCTCCTTGTTTACTATGTTATCATTTGCAAACATGCTGACGTAGGGACCCTCACAATCAAGAAGTTTATTTACATGAATTAGGAAGAGAATCGATCTCAGTACCGAATGTTAACTATTAGTTTTGTTTAAAGAAAGAATAGAATAATTTATGAAGCTGCAGAATGAAGCTGCATCTTATAAAGATGCTGATTTGCCATTCACTTCAAGAAGATTCGGAGAGATGATGCTGGGGAAACCACGCTTCGAGGTTTCGAACTTAGGACCTCGCAGAGGTGAATTGGCTCTCTCTCTCTCTCTCTCTCTCTCTCTCTCTCTCCTCTCTCTCTCTCTCTCTCTCTCTCTCTCTTTCTCTCTCTCTCTCTCTCTCTCTCTCTCTCTCTCTCTCTCTCTCTCTCTCTCTCTCTCTCTCTCTCTCTCTCTCTCTCTCCATTTTATTTGGCTGTGACCTGTTATTTTTTTTATTATGATTGTAACTCCAAATGACTAAATCTTCCCTCATCGAACCTGGGCAAGAAGAAAACATAAAGTAAAAATAAATAGAGATGGGGAGTGTCGTGACTTGTCAGATGTGAAGGGATGATAAGAGATGTGTAACGAATATCCAAGAATATTCGGTGTTGATGTAGGCATAGTTATAAATAATAAACACGCTAGTTTGAAGTCGGACTATAAGCTGGGCCTAGAGTTAGTGTATCAACTTCCCTCTGGTGCAATAAGATTAGGAAAAAATAAACGAAATAATATCTTACTGCAAAGATATACTTCAGGCATTGTTTGACTTAGCCACTCGTTCTCTTTCGTTCTTGCTTAGAGGTACTTTAGAATTCATGCTTTCTCTGAAGCCTTGTACAGAATATGCAATCCTTCAGTGATCTTGGAGTGGGTAGACAAACATTCATCTTCGCTCTGTATATGCGGCTTAGTGAAAGGAATTGATCATTAAGCTTGGCTTCGAATAATTAGTAAATTATTAATATGAACTGGTAAATGAGTTAGATCAATACCCACAAATAGATAAGTTACATAGATAGGAATGAGGATTCAGACATTTTAGTTAATTCTTAACTGACTCCGTTAAACATGAAATATCTCTGAATGCTACACAGACTTCAATAAACGTAGTGACTGGATTTTGTATTTATATTTGTAATAGTAAGCTAAATAAACTTTAATTTCTCGTCATAAGATCACCGGAATGTAGTTACCGTGGCTCAAGCGGTAGCGTCCGCGACTTTGAGGCGTCAGGTCGAGGGTTCGCGCCCCGTCACGGTCTGAGGTTAGCAAGGGCATGCACTCAGGGTAACGATTACATCTGCCAAAAAAAAGTCCTTCGCAAGAAGGCAACCGTCCTAGGCCTTGGGAGAAAATGGAGTCCGTGACGTAAAACCCAACAAGATCACCGGAATACCGGGGTGTTAATATGCAGCCGATTTCTCAAGTCATTAGAATCCTCCGCTAATAACAACAGCAAGAAAAAATTATCAGATAAGAATAAGAGATTCTGCCAAGTCGACACACCACCCGGTTGTGATTTTTGTTTTTCTCTCTTTTGGATCGCGGTCTAATATCAAAGTATATGCAAGTCAATGTAAATTTATTCAACTTTCTCTTATGAGAAAGATTGATGAAAGAAGTTCGGAGAGATTCGAAAGACCTTCGTACGAGTAAAGGGGGGTTTACACGGTCAAACGGTTCGTCGAACGCGGTTCGACAGACAAGTGTTTGAAGTGATGTTCGAACGTGTGAACGGGGTATTTGGTTGTCGAACTCGTTTGTCGAACATGTTCGACAACCAAATACCCCGTTCACACGTTCGAACATCACTTCAAACATTTGTCTGTCGAACCGCGTTCGAAGAACCGTTTGACCGTGTAAACCCCCTTTAAGGAAGGGAGGGAAAAGGTAGGAATGGGGTCAAAGAGGTGTCAAAAGGTGGAGGGAAATCTCTAACCCTTAACCAGGCCGACAGTTCCTCAAAACCCCGTATCGGTTTATTGACGGCTAGTGATTTGGGAAGGAAAAGGTGGAAAAGGAACCTGACAGCTTCAAGAAAACCTTGAATAGAAGCAACCCGATGAAAAGCAACTAAAGCCACAACGCAACCATTCGCAGCGTTTCGGATTTCGGATTTGTAGAGTTCCTATTGGTTAGGAGCCACCTCGTATTCCAATCCCAAGATAAATGTTTCTATGGTAGTGTTCGTATGTATGGAAACAAAGATTTATGTCTGTGATTTACGGAAGCGAGGTATTGGTAGGCCTTTGTTATCAAAAGATATTCGATGGGGAAATGGACCTCTATATTGGAAAGGTTGAACACGTGATGGAGTGCTAGGAAAAGAGCAAATATTCGAGATCGATGTTCGCATCTTTTCCTTAAGGCTGCAAAGGAAGAATATTTATCTCTTTACCTTAATTAATCACACGAGGAAAGATGGTGGGGCCACTGCTGTCGAGTGGTAATGCCCGCGACTTTGATCCATCAGGTTTTGGGTTAGCGGACCGCCACGGCCTGAGATTAGAAAGGGCATTCAGTCAGGGTAATAGTCGCATTTTGCAACACCAAAGCCCTTCGCAAGAAGGCACCGTCCTAGCCTTTAGTAGAAAAGGGAGTTCGTGACATGAAACCCTATCACAATCATACGAGATAAGATTTAGACCGCCGTAGTGTAATGGTTAGATTACTCGACTCGGAAGGTGACAGCTTTGCGATCGAGACCATGGCGGGGCGTTAGGAGGGGCATCAAGACTTAGTTTCCCTGCTCCATTCTGTCTGTGTCCTTCCCCAATATGGGGACTAATAGTGACATATCAAATTCAAAATATCATTTCAATATGAATTATTATTTTTAGACTCTTTTTATCTGTTGTATATTATTCGTATACATGACTTTGCGTATTCGGTTTTATATCTCGAACTCATTTCCTATCCAGTAGTCTCCGTGGCAAAATGGTAGCGTCCGTGACTCTGCGGCGGCAGGTCGAGTGTTCTCGCCCCGTCACGGACTGAGGTTAGTAAGGGCATACACTCAGGGTAACGATTACATCTGCCAATACAAGTCCTTCATAAGAAAGCAACCGTCCCAGCCCTTAGTTGAAAAGGGAGTTCGTGACGTAAAACCGAAACCAATCAACTCATTTCCTATGCAGATGTAAGAATGAAAACTCACTTCTTTTAGAATGAAACTTTCTCCATTCCTTTGTATAGTATTCATGTGCTTTGCAGCCATAGTAAAGAATGGAAATTATTCTATGTATACTGTTCCTTTCGGACTAAAATTGTCTGTGGTAAATTTTACCAAGACTTTAAACATTTTTTTTCTTACGTTTTACGTGTCCGGGGAATTAAGGCTGGATGCCCTTCCTAATGTCCCGCAGAACATGGGTCCTTAAGACTATAACTAATGTTTTTTGGATTATTATTATTATTATTATTGTTATTATTATTATTATTATTATTATTATTATTATTATTATTATTATTATTATTATTATTATTATTAATGTTTTTGTTATGAGTACGACTACTTAGACGGGATATAAAACAATACTCTACTTGTGCAAAGGTATGTAAACAAAGTAATGAATTCTTACTCTGTGTGTGTGTTTGTGTGTGTGTATACAAACGAATATATATATATATATATATATATATATATATATATATATATATATATATATATATATATATATATATATATATATATATATATATATATATATATATATATATATATATATATATATGTAGTGTGTGTGTGTGTGTGTGTGTGTGTGTGTGTGTGTGTGTGTGTGTGTGTGTGTGTGTGTGTGTGTGTGTGTGTGTGTGTGTGTGTGTGTGTGTGTGTGTGTGTGTGTGTGTGTGTGTGTGTGTGTGTAATTACCTATTTGTAATTACCTAATTGTGTTTACGGGAAAGAGCCCAAAGCTCGTATCTTCCCATCTCCTGATCGCTTCCATTTTATACTTAGTCATACTTATCATACCTGTCCTTAAAACTATGAATTGAGATAGCATTAACTACTTCCTCACTTAGCGAACTCCAATTATCAACTACTCTTACACTGAAAAAGTATTTCCTTACATCCTGCAAAGAAGTTTTCTTACGAAGCTTCAAACTATGACCTCTGGTTCTAGAGCCTGCCATATCAAAACATCGATCCCTATCCACTCTATCATAACCATGAAGGAATTTAAAGACTGTCACTATATCCCCCCTCAATCTTCTAGCTTCGAGTGATGGTAAGTCTAATTCCCTCAGCCTCTCATCATAACTGAGATTGCGTATTTCTGGCACCAGTTTCGTGGCATGTCTTTGAACTTTTTCAAGCTTGGCTATGTGCTTTTTCAAGTGCGGATTCCAAAAGGGGGCTGCATATTCGAGTTTTGGCCTCACATAGGTTACATAAATATTTCTGAACATTTCCTTGTCCATGTGCCTGAAGGCTACCCTTACATTTGATAAGAATGCATATGCTGCCCTTACTATGCCATTTATATGTAATTCTGGAGACAAATCTGCCAGTATGTTTACTCCTAGATCTCTCTCATTTTCTGTCTCTTGAAGTTGTACTCCAGCCACCGAGTAGTCAAGCTTGGGCCTTCTTGCACTTGTACCCATTCTCATTGCCTTACATTTTGAAGTATTGAATTTCATTAGCCACTTTTCTGACCACTCATGCAGATTATTTAGATCCTCCTGAAGTTCTCTACCATTGTTCTCGTTTTTTACTTTCTTCACAATCTTTGCATCATCTGCAAACATATTCATGAATGAATTTACAGACTCTGGTAGGTCATTTACATATACAAGGAACAAAAGTGGCCCTAAAACTGAACCCTGTGGAACTCCACTACTAACTCTTCTCCATTCAGACACTGAGTGTCTTACTCTAACCCTCTGTTCCCTTCCTTCTAAGTAAGTTTTTATCCATTCCAAAACATTTCCACCTATTCTAGCCATTGATTGCAGCTTCCTAATAAGTCTCCCATGTGGAACAGTGTCAAACGCTTTCTGGAAGTCTAGGAATATGCAATCTGCCCAGCCCTCTCTTTCCTGTAAGATTTGGCTTACCTCATCATAAAATTCTAATAAGTTTGTTACTGTTGATCTACCTTCTCTGAAGCCATGTTGCCTCACTGACAAAAAGTTGAAGGATTCCAAGTGAAGAGAGATATGTTTCCTTAGTAGTTTCTCCATAAGTTTGCAAACTATGCTGGTCAAGGAAACTGGTCTATAGTTCAGAGCCGTATCCCTCCTTCCCTTTTTGAAGATAGGTATCACATTTGCTTGTTTCCAGCATCTTGGAATCTCCCCCGACTCCAGTGACTCCTTAAATATGATACTTAGTGCCACTGATATTGTGTTTGCGCATTTTTTAAGCACATGAGGGGATATGTCATCAGGACCTGTAGCTTTATGAACATCTAAATCCATCAGCGCTTTGCATACCTCTGTGGCTGTAAGGTTGATGTTCTCTAATACCGGCCCTTGAGCTTCTATCACTGCAATCTGAGGGGGTGGGGTATTTTCTACTGTAAATACTGACTGAAACTCCTTGTTCAATTCTTTGCAGATCTCTTCATCCGTCTCAGTGATGATTCCATCCGCTCTCTTTAGCCTTAAAACCTGTTCTTTTACCTTCAGTTTTCCTCTGATAAAGCTGTGGAAAAGCTTGGGATTTTCTTTAGCCTTCCTGGTGATGTCCCTCTCATAGTCTCTCTCTGCCTCTCTCCTTTTACTTAGGTAGTCATTTCTTGCTCTTTTGTAGGTTTGCCAGGCATTTATGTTTTTTCTCCTCCTATACCTTTTCCAGCATTTGTCTCTCCACTCCTTAGCTCTTTTACACCCATTATCGAACCATTTCTCTCTGGCATGAATTACACCTACTTTGGTGACAGGTATGCAGCAATCTACTATCTTCCCATATTTCTCACAAAAGATGTCATACATTTCTTGTACAGATTTGTTGTAAAATAAGGTTCTCCAGTCAATAATTGCAAAAAGCTCATTCATTTTGATGTAATCTCCTTTCGGATAGTTCCTCCTCATGTCCTCAGTGCCTCTACTCTCAGGAAGAATATCTTCAATGATATACTCCATCAACAACACACAGGGGTCACTCTTTCCAATTGGTGGTTCATACTCAATTTTTTCAATATCCAACACATTATCTGTGAACACTAGATCAAGTAGTGATGGGTCATCCCCACCCCTGGCCCTTGTTGGTTCCATTACATGTTGGTGTAGGAAATTCCCTTGTACGCAATCTAGGAATCTTGCCCCGAATGAGTCCTCACCACTGTGTGGGTCAAGATTTATCCAATCTATCTCTTTATGATTAAAGTCTCCCATAATCAAAATCCTACATTTTTTTCCCGTGCCATGTTAACAACTGAGTTTATGACTTCAATAGTACCTATATGACTTTCCTCATAAACTTCAAGCCTATTTTGGTTCCTTGGTGGGTTGTATACAACAGTTATTATAATGCTCTCTGACCCAGTATTTATGCGAGCAACAAGAAATTCCTTGAACTCACTTTCTATAGCCAAGTTTATTTCTTCGACTTGAATCCTTTCACTTATGAGCAGTGCTATCCCTCCACCAGTCCCCTCAGATCTTTCAACCCTTGGTATTCTGAAACCCTTAGGAAAAACTGTGACACTGTTTATGTCCTCACTCAACTTAGTCTCTGTAATTGCTACTATATCTGCCACAGTTGCCAAATAATGCAAGTGCAAGGGTTACAGCTCAAATATATATTCGCATTCCTGGCAACCCCTTTGAGAGAGAGATACGTAATACACTGACAAATCAAGGCATTCCTTCTGAAGAAGTCTTGATTAAGGAGCTTTATCGCACACCAAACTGGGTTTCCTTCGCAATAACGATATCGAAAGGATTTGAATATGTGCCTTACAAACTGAATCAATGGCCTACAGGCACAAGTGTCCAGCCATTTCGTGGGAGCAAACAATGGACACAACCTGGGTATTCTACAAAATATCCCAAACTACAGTCATACCAAAATAAACAGCAAAGAGCTAATGGAACAATCCCCTATACGCGAGACTACAGAAAGAGACACGATACAAACCTCTCTTATCGCCGTCCACGCACAAGAGACTTCTCCTGGAGTGATGGCTCTTACAACCCTAGACACTCACCTAGGCATACAAACTTTGGGAAGGCCCGATCATACCACGGCACGTACTCAAACCAGCGTTACACATCCAACGGCAGGTACAGACACCAGGATCCATGGGCTAACCCCAGAACACACTACAATGATGAATTCCCAGCAGAATCACACAGTCGAAACTACAACTATGACTATGGATACCACCCCAATGAAACATGGTAATACCTCGTCTCTTGCTGTTGCTGTTACTGCTGCCGATGTGAAAGTTACTTGTAAATATAATGATAGATTATCTGTCGTACATATAAATGCACAATCCCTGTTATCCCATATACTAGAAATTGAACATATGCTTGTACAAGAAAATATTGATGTTCTTTGCATTAGCGAATCATGGCTGTATCCGTCAATTAATAATGCATTTATTAATATTCCTTCATATAATATTTATCGCTATGACAGTGGTAGAGGTGGAGGTGTATGTTTATATGTTAAAAATTATTTGAAGGCCACTGAACTAAATCTTGAAACTGAGAAGCACGAAGGAGTGGAAGATAAATGGATCTCTGTCCAACATAAAAAGTTTCCTTCTATTATCATAGGCTGCGTGTACCGCCACCCCAAAGCCTCGGTAACCTCTTTTAGCTATATTTTGGACGTTTTTAAGGAGATAATTTTAAAAAACAAACCAGTTTTTATATATGGCGATTTTAATGATGATCAACTAAAAAGAGAAAATAAAATGAGTAGACTTATTAAGAATTTAAATCTAGAACAGATTATAAATAAACCAACTAGAATCACTCCCACTTCAGTTTCCCAAATCGATCTAGTAATAACAAACTCCAAACATATGATAACTAAGTGTGACGTAATGCCAAGCCCTATAGCAGACCACGAGGAAATTGTAACGTCCCTAAATATTCGCAAACCAAAGAGACAACCAATCTTTAAAACATTCAGATGCTTAAGAAATTATTCACAAGAATTACTTTGTAGTTTACTTATGAATGAAGTACATAAATTAAATGAAATTCTATATACCGATAATATTAATACACAAGTAAATATTTTAACCAGTGTCTTATCATCATGTATAGATCGATGTGCACCACTCGTGACAAGAGAAATATTTCGTCCCCCCGCTCCTTGGATAACAGATGACATAAAAAACATTATGAAAGAAAGAGACAAACTACAAAATGAAGTAAAACTACAAAGAGATAATATCCCTTTAAGAGAAAAGTTTACAGAGCATAAGAAACAAGTAAAATCATTATTAAGTAACAGTAAGAAACAGTATTACAAAAATGAATTTCAAAACGCTAAAGGCAATATCTCTGATACATGGAAAATTGCTAAAACCATGCTTTCCAATAACTGTAATAAAAGTAGTAACATATCAATTATACCCGATGAGGTAGATGTAAGTGCTAAAGCAGAAGAGTTCAATAATTTTTTCGCTGAAGTGGGGAAAAAAACCTTTGAAAAAACAAAAAAAAGAAATAATAAATGAAATCAATAATAGTAATGGTGGTAATAATAATGATGATGGTAGTAGTAATAATAATAGAAATGTTGATAATGGTGTAAATAATAATGATGGTGGTAGTAATGGTAATGATAATAGTGATGATGGTAGTAATAATAATAATAATGTTAATCTTCAAGAACATAGTGCATTCAATAGAAGTAATGATGTCTTTAACCCTACTACAGTAGATTGTAATACAGTAATCTTAGTAATAAAAAATCTGAAAGACTCTAATGCATATGGATCAGATGGAATTTGTTTTCGTTTTATTAGAGATTCATTATTTGTAATAGCTTATTATCAGACGGTAATAATCAATACTTCCATAGTTACCAATATCTACCCAGATTTATGGAAAAATCCCTATGTAATTCCTGGTTTTAAAAATGGAAATCCTGACGACGTCTCTAACTATAGACCAATCTCTTTACTACCAATTTTATCAAAGATACTTGAAAAGATTGTTGCAAATCAGTTAAGTGAGTTTCTTGAAAAAAATAAACTTATTGCAAAAAGTCAACACGGTTTCAGGCCGAAATTATCAACTGAAACTGCCTTATTGAAAATATCAGATGAAATATACAAAAATATAGATAGTAAGAAAATATCATTGCTACTACTACTCGATCTTTCTAAAGCTTTTGATAGTGTACACCATACCATTCTATTAGAAAAATGCAAAAAAATGAACATTGACCCAAGCTGGTTCGAGAACTATTTAAAAAACCGCTACCAGTCAGTCAGAATAAAAGATGTAGTCTCAAGTCGCAAGAAGGTATTGTTTGGGGTCCCTCAGGGATCGATCCTAGGACCTATACTTTTTCTAATATATGTAAACGATCTAGTAAAATATTTACCTAACTGTTATGTCATTCAATATGCTGACGATACTCAAATCTTAATTGAAGGAGAAATTAATGATTTAGAAAATATTATTCGTAGAGCAGAAGAAATTTTGTATATGGCTAAACGTTACTTTCTAAAAAATGGTCTGTTGCTTAATGAAACTAAAACCCAATCTATTCTTATCGGATCCAGACAATTATTATCAGAAGTTGATGACAATCTTCATATAAATTTTAACGGTAATATCATTAAGCCAATGAACTCGGTAAAGAACCTAGGTGTCTATTTTGACCGTTACATGAATTTTGAAATGCTTATAGATGAAATTTATAAAAAAGTAATGGGTACTCTAATATATCTAAATAGGGTAAAAGACTCATTTGAAACATCAACTCGTATAATAATTGTCCAGTCCTTAGCTATGAGTTTAATTAATTACTGTCTCAAAGTTTGGGGATGTACAAATAAGACTCAATTACAAAGAATACAAAAGTTACAAAACTTTGCAGCACGAGTGGCTGTTGGCAATGTAAGAAAATACGAGCACATCTCTCCTGTTTTAAAAGATCTAGAATGGATAAAGATTAGAGATAAATATGTTTTTGATATATGTACCTTTGTTTTTAATATACTAAGAAACAATATTCCTGATTGCTTGTATAATTTTTCTACAGTAAGCTCAGTTACCGGGTTAACTACCCGTCAAGGGGAAGATTTATTAGTACGAAGGTCTAAAACTGATATTGGCTCAAGAGATATAAACATTCGTGGACCTCATTTATATAATCAGCTTCCCAGAGAACTAAAAAATGCTGGTTCAGTGTATACTTTTAAATATAATCTTAAGAAGTTACTCTTAAAGGAAGATTTTACTTGTAAATTTTAATAGTACACCCATATTTGAATACCCAATGTATGTTGGAAATAAAGTCTTATTATTATTATTATTATTATTATTACTGTTGTGAATCCTATCTGTTAATTCTACTGCCTTACCAGCTAATCCATCAGCATTTGTGTATAACAATCTTAATGAGGCCCCATCCCCTGAGTGTGTGTGTGTGTGTGTGTGTGTGTGTGTGATTACCTAATTGTGATTACCTAATTGTGTTTACGGGAAAGAGCCCAAAGCTCGTATCTTCCCGTCTCCTGATCGGTTCCATTTTAGACTTAGTGATACTTATCGTACCTGTCCTTAAAACTATGGATTGAGATAGCATTAACTACCTCCTCGCTTAGCCAATTCCAATTATCAACTACTCTTACACTGAAAAAGTATTTCCTTACATCCTGCAAAGAAGTTTTCTTACGAAGCTTCAAACTATGACCTCTAGTTCTAAAGCCAGCCATATCGAAATATCGATCCCTATCCACTCTATCATAACCATGAAGGAATTTAAAGACTGTCACCATATCCCCCCTTACTCTTCTAGCTTCGAGTGATGGCAAGTCTAATTCCCTCAGCCTCTCATCATAACCGAGATTGCGTATTTCTGGCACCAGTTTCGTGGCATGTCTTTGAACTTTTTCAAGCTTAGCTATGTGCTTTTTCAAGTGCGGATTCCAAAAGGGGGCTGCATATTCGAGTTTTGGCCTCACATAGGTGTGTGCGTGCGTGCGTGCGTGCGTGCGTGCGTGCGTGCGTGCGTGCGTGCGTGTGTGTGTGTGTGTGTGTGTGTGTGTGTGTGTGTGTGTTTCGCGAAAATACCAAAGTTTTAGAAATATTTGACATTGAAGAAAGATATATTCATTGAAATGAGATTCATAGAGATCCATTTGGTATCTGTATTTGTTTTCTTTTCTTTTTCCAAAATAGAAAAAAAGTTCTCCATTCTTTTTGCTGTCTTTCAGAGTGGCCGTGTGCCTCGACCGCGATCCGACGCTGGTAATGCCTCCTACGAGAGCTACCTGAACGAAGAAGCTGGCGGAGGCGATGCCGGTAGACGCCCTACACAACTGGCCATTACCTCAGGGGAATATCACTCGACTGAAATCTATCAAGATGATGCTGATACAAAAGAAGGTACGCACATACATACATACCTGCGTATTGTTCTTATCTCCTTTCTCTAAACTGTAATTTTAATGGTTGTCATGCACTCATTGAGTTTGCATTTTCGTAATTTTATATTGTTTTAAGTCTTAAATTCATATTTTAGTTTTAATTTGATGCTTTTAATGAAGAGATTTTGTCCTTGCTTTATGAAGAGAAATATAAGCACGAAGTGTAAAATTACCATTGAAATATGACGTCTTTTAAGAAAATAATTAATATTGTTATTATTATTTTTTCATGCTTATTTTATCCTTAGTAGTTGGTGAAAAAGCAATCCCTCCTTGTATTCCTTGCATGTTGTAAGAGACAACTCTAATGCATAAATGAACACTGAGATGGCAGTCCCTTTCTCCTTGTTGTTGTTTTTCCACTGAGCAACCTCAGTAAAATAAGGGTATGATGAAGCCCTGCTATCTATCTGTTCATGTCCAGCCAATGGCCCGATTTCTTAAAAACTGTATTTCCATTTCCATTCTACCAATGGGTATTCGTCAGCCAGGACAAGCCCCAACCCCCCACTGTGATGTCCACCCACAGCAGTTCCTGCCAGTAAACAGCTTAAACTCTCGGTCTTGGACGGGGACCGATCTTTCGACCTCGTGAATGCGAAGCCAGCGCGTTACCACTGTACTAGCCAGCAGGCTAGTACAGTGGTAACTAGTATAAGCCTAGGCTACCATATTGTTAGTTAGCTAGACACGAACAAATGGATTTCAAAACGCATCTGACGCGGTTCTGTGTATGACTAGTGAGATATGGAGTTATGATGAAATCAAAGTTATTACTAATATTTCATTGCTAGTACACAGTGTATTTTTTTAGAAGTACTGTATTCACTTATATCATTCAGCCACCTTTTTGTTAGTATGATTAATTTATATTGGAGTTTTTGCTGATTACTGTAGAGTAACATCTTATGATCTCAGGTTACACCATCAGAAGAACGGCATTTACCCAGCCCAACACCCCTGATCTGGGCCATTCTACTCGCTTTCATCAAGTTACCACACCAGAAGTCTTTCTGGATGACCGACCTCAGAAACACGTCAGCTTCCAGAAGGCTATGAGGTGAGTTATGAAAATAATAATAAAAAAAAAAATCATTAATTAGTCGTTTTTTTATTGGGGGGGGGTATCTGGTGTAGATACGGAAGGTAATGTCAGGCATTCCTTAACTGATGTGTAGGAATTTCATGAGCAATGAATTCTGTGTTGGAAAGCCACCCCTTTAGAAACTCTGTTGACAGGATGCGTGGAGTCAAGCAGAAAAAGTTTTCTTGGAGTGTGCAAAGGGGGCACGTGGAGCTATGAGATTTGGAAAAGAGAGTAAATATTGTGAGTGGTGGATTGAGGAAATTATCAAAGTAAGTAAGAGAGAACAGGTTCAGGTACCCATATTAGCGGTCTAAGATTAAGAAAGCAGTACAGGAGCGAGTGAAGTAAAGCAAAAACGTTGGAATGTTTAAATATGGGCAAATATAAGAGATTCGCTGAACAGTTGTTGAGAGATATTTAAAAGACTATGTGTTAATGAAAGGGATGCATAGAGTAAGAGGTGTGAGAGAGGAGGGCAGGGAGATAGTGGAAAGGGTGATGGATTGTTGAAAACAGATCCAAGTGGAGAGAGGTGGCGATGGAGGAAGCATATTGAGGATTTGTTAAATAGCGATTAATATTGAATGTGTAGATGTCTTGCTTGATATGAGGAGGAATACATTACCTGAATAGTGATGAAACAGAGAGGGAGATTAGAAATATAATGAAGGCAAAAGGTGGAGAGTCGAGTGGCCTCGACAAGATACCTACAATGTTCCTTAGCAAGGGGGAAAATAAGATGGTAAATTGGTTGGTTACGTAGTTTCATCTCCATTCTTAGGAGGGAAATGTACCAGTGGGCTGGCAAAGAAAATATATTGCTCCAATTTTCAAAAAGCAAAGAACAAATGATGGACTTTTCAGAGTGTAAGGAGATCAGCCTTCATATTTCAGGGAAGGTTTCTGAGCAAGTTTTAGCTGGAAGAATGATTTTTTGTACAAAAGCATAGAATACTAAGACATTTTTTAAAAGAGGAATACCTCTTTATATTGCTTTTATAGAAACTTAAGAGGCTTGTGACAGAGATTATTGGGAAGTAATATGGTTAGTCTTTAAGTGTACGGAATAAAAGAAAGGCTGCTTAAAAGACAAAAAAGGCTTTACAATTACAATAAGGCATGTTTCGATTCCCGACAAGGCAGGGATATTATGTGAATTATTAATAGTTATTATTATTTAAGAAAAGAAATACCCATGCTCGTGTACTCCTTAATTAACTTTATTTAATTAAGTATTTTACTGGTAACAAGAGATTTACAAATGAAGACCCTTTAACCAGAAAACTCATTTTGAAAGAAGAAAATATAAAAACCACAAATGAGGGAGGACCACACTCCTGTATCTGGAGGGGCAGGTGATGAACGAATTATTGACCTCGCCTTTGATCAGAGCAGGTTCTCAAAACTACCAAATGAGTGCCCTTTTACCTCTCCCTGAAGCAAGACTGTAAGAATTTCAAGAAGCTTCAGGGGACTGAAGCTATTCTAATAACATTAGAGCTCGTATGAACCGCAAGCTCAGACTGTATATTTTTAAATATGAATAAGATACAGTACACGAGTATGGATATATTCATTTCCATTTTGAAGGCCATTGGCTGTCAAGTTTCATTATTATTATTGTTGCTTATTATTATTATTATTATTATTATTATTATTAGTAGTAGTAGTAGTAGTAGTAGTAGTAGTAGTAGTAGTACGTAGTAGTAGTAGTTTATAGTTTGATCTTTAATTGTCTTAAGGAAACCATTACATGGTGTATATGAACTAACAAACTATAGAAGCTTCTATGCTAACGTGTGCTTAAACTTTACAGTCGATCTGCAACAGTAGGTGGGCTCGAGGACCATGGTGGCATAACCCGAGAAGACAGTGGACGAGGAAGTGTCAAATCCGGAGGATCTCGGAGTCAAGAAAGATTATTAGATGGAAGAAGAACCCCTGATTACATGGAACAAAGAGCCCTTGACCAGCTCTTGGCACCTGTTCTTACCAAGGCATTGTTACAAGGTGGGTCTCTTGTTATTACTTTGAGAAAACGTAATTACTAACATAAGTATGTTGGACATCCTTGGGTCATTTTTGGAATTAATTTTGTTTAGTCATAATAGGCCTATGCAGTGTATGATTTAATTCAATTGATTTTATTTGCTCCCTTTAAAGTAGTATAAAGCAAATATAGTTATTATGGTGAACAAAGATATAACCTCAAATTCTTGGTGATATATCATTTTGGTTAACCTGTAATATTCAACATTGTTAAGCCAGTGTTAATTTTAATTAATCCTTTACATACCATTTTGCAAATGAAAATACAAATCTCTGTTATCAAATATCCGTTCATTTGTAAGTTTTTGTTCAAACTAGGGTAAAATATATTATTAATAATAATAATAATAATAATAATAATAATAATAATAATAATAATAATAATAATAATAATAATAGTAATAATGATAATAATAATAATAATAATAATAATAATAATAATAATAATAATATAATAATAATAATAATAATAATGGCAGATTTATTTTGAGCATTGCTTAGAAATACTGTACAATTCTTTATCATTCTCTGTTATTATCTCTTAAAATAGATAAAAGAACATTCAACATTCTGCAGTGTGTAATACTTTTTTGCAGTATTTTTTTATGGTTTATTTTACACTCTTTGTAAGATTGTACACATGACATATTTGTCAAAAATCACACACACACACACACACACACACACACATATACATATATATATATATATATATATATATATATATATATATATATATATATATATATATATATATATATAATCATATTTTCATTATCCATGTGCTTTTATGAAAGAGAGTGATATGTGTGTGTGTGTGCGCGCGTGTGTGTGTGTATCTAAATATCACGAAAATATTAACAAATGACACACAGATGATTAGAGGTCAGCAACGAAAGAAATATAAAATGACTGAGCGGAGATCTTTCAGACTGTATTTAAGTCAGAGCAACCGATGTTGCTCTGAATATGGACTAAAATGAAACCTGGCATAATTTCTGAAACAATAAACCCATCACCTACTTGCTTAAACACATATAGGCATAACTGCAAAGCTGACACTCATGTCACTGATAAGGCTTTGGGTCTTGACATGATTCAGCAGCTTACTAAGAGGCCCTTGCTTATTGGTCTGATCTTTTATCCAAAAAGATGGCAGTCTTGCTATTTCATTAAAGGTTTTACATTGTTTTGTTATTGTTTTAGCCTTCAAGGTGGCACTTCTTGTAATATGTTGCTCTGCTATGAATATATCTCTGAAAATCTTGGCGTTCAAAGGTGCCTTACATCCAAATTCGTAGGCAATGCAATGCTGATTGGGTCTCCTTTATGCCTCTGAATGATTATTTTACCATACATTTATTTGTTTTCTTATTTATCACACGGCATTTGCGAGCAAGTTCATTCTTACCTTCAGATGGATACCTGCTGCTTGTTATTGTCAAGCACTGAAAGCCACAGCAGTTCCAAAAATTTACCATAAATGTGCACCACCTAATATTGTGGTTTTGCTCCAAATTAGTAGACACTTGTTGATAGTTACTAGGACCTATGTAAATTTCCAATATACATTGCAAGAGTGACAGTGGTTGCAGCCTAATCATGACATCCCATGTTCACCCAGTGCTCAGCAGGCTGTCTTTAGACCTGTGAAGGTAGTTTGCATAATAGATGCAGCGTACAATGCAGCTATTTAGAGGAAGAAATACTTCTGATTTTTTATATACTGAGTTCTTATCAGAGTTGAATTTAGGTTTTACGTGAGGTTCCAAGACACAGATTTAGATAGGACTTCATGTGGAAGATTATTTCTGGGTAATAGACCTGTACCCCTGTTGGAGACCTCTCTTTATACTCCATTCACAGGAACTGTCTGAAGCATTGTGACTTAGAACCTATTGTAAAATATACAGTCCTCTATTGCAAAATAGTTATGGATAGTACAGCACGTGTGTATGCCTGTACTTTATAGTACGGGATATGTATTCTTATTTGCTTAATTTATATTTATAACTTTTTTACTTTTGTAGCTTTCACGTAAAACCTTTAAAGGTAATAGATATAATTTTTATATTTATTATTGTTATCATTATTATTCTATTATTATTATTATTATTATCTATATATATATATATATATATATATATATATATATATACATATATATATATATATATATATATATATATATATATATATATATATATATATATATATATATATATATATATATATATATATATATATATATATATCAGGCAACAGACCCAGCTGGAAAAAGTTGAAGATTACACACCAAATTACTTCAGCATGGAAGCAACTTGATGAGAAAAGTAAAAAGAGATGATAAAGCAATATAATTGCATAAAAGAGTACCATTCAGTATTACAAAATACTGCTATTATCCTGCTATAATTTAAAAAGTCAGCATCAAGTTGTCTTAATGAAAATTCATTTGTTCCTAGTTTAACTTCTAAAGGCTCATTGACTCAACAATTCATTCCACTTCTTAGTGGTAGCTACATGAAGCGGTGGGAGTATAACAGCTTCGGCTGTCGGACCTCATTGTAGAATATCCTTGCCCGCCTACCTTCTGGATAACCCATGCAAGGTGGCAGGGGGTAATTGTGGCAACCCTTTATCCCCAAGGAGCTAAGAGGAGTAGTTGAGATATGTGTGGATCTTGGTGAATGCGTGTTTCTTGGCTCGGCCACCCCCCTTACAATGGGGAAGTGGGCCATGTATATGTATATATTATATCTAATCAATGAAGATGTGCAACTATAGGCATTTTCTGCATTGGTGGTAATGATTGTAGGATCGAATAAGCCAGGTAGAGCCTAATACAAAGCTTGATTAACACTGTGATGAATTATATACATTAAGTAAAGCAAGCAAAAGGCATGTCTATGCCACAAGTCAGTGCTTAATTAAGGAATGAAAAATTTACCTGCACACAAGTTTCCACCCAATAAACCAAGACGAGAATCTGCAGGTAATGAACACACTTGGGAACAGTACTTCAGACTAGAAAGTGTAAAACAATTAAAACATAATAATAAAACTACCACAATTAGTCTTAAGAAAATTTCCTCCAGATACCAATTTTTGTGCATCTGAGGATGATATACAACGAAAATGTTGTTTGAAAGTCAAGTTGCATCTAAAAGTTACCCTCAGAATCTTGATAGAATTACACAATGTTAAGGAAGCATTATCAGTGAAGAGATTGGTTTGTGGAGAATTAAAATGTCGCTACCTGTTTTTATCACATTTTATTTCATTGACATTAAACTTTATGCCCCACATCTTGAACCAAGCACTAGTTTTAGCAAGATCTCTATTCATCGCCTCATGTTTTAGGGTGGGATTCAGCAATTAAGGCATCATCATCATCATCAGAAATAACAACTAGTTCGTTTTCCAAACATATCCACATGTCATGAGTAGTCGATATGAAAAGCAAGGGGCCAAGAACAGTACCCCGAGGGACGCGAGATCACATCACTTCATTCACTATTGTGTCCATTTACCACCATCCTCTGGAGTCCTATTACTCAAAAATGACTCAGTAATGCTAAGAAAAGATCCTCCAGCACCGGTGTTTCCTAATATAAAAATGAGATCCTCAGCAATTCGTGAATTCGATGAAGACAATACTGGTAACGTCACTAGATGTCACTATGATGAATGTAAGACAATGACTGACTCATAATTAGCGTTTCAACGATCTTCTAACTCCTTTGGCTACCATGCATCCTTGGTGTGCCTACAAAACTCAAATTTCATGTTTTCCACTTGTTCCACTTTAGTATTGAAGATTTATTTTATTATTTTCTTAATATTTTCAGTTTGCATATAGTTGAAAAGTGTAAGTAAATTTTGCGTAAGCATTGAAACGACTGTATGCTTATAAGTTTTGGAGATTCATTTCTGCTCTCACCTCATGGCATATTACTGGAGATACAATATATGCAAAAAGAAAGGACAAAATGCTTATGCAATTTCTGGTATTTTATACTCTCTAATGATTTGCTGAAATGTATTATTTAGATAACTTTATATATCATTGGCGGATTGGGAGATAGAATATTGCCCTCGAAGTGTTGCATGTTAAAAAGGAGGTAGTTTGTTAGGGGAATGAAGGAGAGGTAACCCCCCCCCTTTTCTGGATTGTTTTTCTTTCCATTGAACAGCTGATGGAAGGGTTGTGGATAAATTAGGTGTGATGAAGTTCCGTTGTCTGCCATTTTTCACATACTTGCGTTCAACCAGCTGCTTCCTCGGGCTTATTTTATTGCGTAAAGAAATATACTTTACATAAATTTTATTGTAGGTGTTGGTATATGTTAGATACAGTTATTAAAATAGGATGTATTATACAATATTTTTACAGTACATATTGTTCACATAATACATACATACATATACACATGGGCTCATTCCTCCTTGTAAGGGGGGTGACCGAGCCAAGAAATGCGCATTCACCTCGATCCACACATACCTCAACCAGTAAACATTCTTGAATTGCCCCATTAATATGATTTTGTTATTATAAGACTTACTTAGATGTATGTCTAATATTGTTATGCGAAGTCTTATATACCATATTAGGTTTTTAGATTTACTGTCTGAGCTGGAATGTTATTGTAAAAAAAAATTATTTTTCAATATTTTAGAAACTTATCTTTGTATTTATGTAAGTTTTAAAAGAGAACATAATAGTTTTAATCTTTATTTCTTGTTCTTTATATATTGTAGGTTTAAACACTCAATATAGTGGGATTATGCAGTAAATTCCTTAAAAAATTCTCCTGTTCCTAAAGATGGTAAATGCAGCTGACCAGTGTCAGGCAAGGAGACACAACGAGTATTTAGGTATAAATGGACATAGGTGTGAAAACCTAGTGGAGTATAGTCTTTGTACATTGACCCCTCTTTTTGCCTCATACTGCTTTTGTATATTATGCTGGCATTTTCATAACTGACTTCATATGACACATTTCTCATTCTAAGTTACTCATTTTAATTTACTTAATACTTTTCTTCTTTTCATATACAGTGTAATAATACTCTGGTCTTTAGCTTTACAGTTAACAGTAACCAGGAAAATTACAGTTAACAGTAACCAGGAAAAATAAAAAAAAAAAAACATGAAGAACCAATCATATTCGATTTTCATTTTAGGCAATGCTTGCTAAATTAATTATAACAACCACTGTACTTCTGTAACTGTGATTATTCATTTATTCAGAGCCAGGTCACAAGAAACACAGAAAAGAAGAGGGGAAAAAGAAGCCAGGAGGTCTGCAGGTCAACTCGGAGGCAGGGTCAAGGTCAAGTTCAAGATCTAGGACACCATCTCTGAGAAGAAAGAAGCCAGAGAAAGTTACTATTGGGATACAAACAGATGAAATTGAGTTGTGTGATGACATTATTCTAGAGGGATCAGTGCATACGAATGAGGAAAAGGATGTTTCAGAGAGAGAAAAAAAGAGTGCAAAAAAGCAGAAAAAATCCAAGAAAAAGACAAGTGAAGACATAAATATTGAACCTCCATTTAAGGCAGGAACTGTTCAGTTTAGTGATCAGACTACTGAAAGTGCCCATGCAAATGAAAGTGCTGATGTTAGTGTTAAGCTCACAAAGAAACCAAAGAGAAAGTCTGAGAGTTCAAAGCATTTAATAGAAAAGGAGATCAATCATTCCAAAAGCAATATAGTTATCGAAGCTTCTGATAAAATGGATGTAAAGCACATAAAAGACAGTAAATGTAAACCAAAAAATGCAACATCGCATCAGGTCTCAAAACATGATCCTCGTCCTCCTGATACTACTAAAGTGTCATTAGGAATGCAAACCGAAGATGTTAGTCTCCCCTTGACCAGTAGCTCCATTTTTATGACTGAAGAATTAGATACAAGTACTGACTGGCATGGATTAGAGAGCTCTTTTGACTGGCACACAAGTGCTGGCTCCCTTGCCTGGCATACAGATGCTAGTTCCTTTGCATGGCAAACAGATGCTAGTTCTTATTGCAGACAGACACCTAGTTCCCTATCCTTCAGAGCTGATACAAGCTCCTTTGCTCCTGAGTCATGTGAGGAAATGGTTGAAGATGATTCTGAAGAAGAAGAAAATATCCTTAATATGAACATTGATCTCATCAGAGAAAAGGGTTTAGGAGACGAGCTCTTAGATCAATGCAAAGATGATACACATATGGAGAGAGAGAAGGAAAGTAATATTGCTGAAGCAAATCCAGTAGGTGATCAGTCAAGTGGTAATTTACATGACACTCACAGCTCGTTAAATCAAGAAGTGCCACGGAACCTACATGATACAGCAAAAGAAACAGAGGATGGAGATATCAATGATTCCCAAGATGCTGACATACCTCATAAAGAGCAGGACACAGAAGTTTTGGTTAGGCGCTTGCGTTTCCGACGCCAGTTAGCAGAAGATTTTCTTTTACAACAAAAAAATGTTCATTCAGATATTTCAGAAAAGCAGGCTTCAAATAAAGATGTATTGGCTGGACTTACAATTGATTCTAGTCCCAAAGTACGTAAAGCAGAAACTATTGCTAAAGAAGATATTTCCTCTACATCAACATTCCCAAAAAACTCTAAAAAAGCTGGAGATTCTGTGAGACATAACCATAGCTCTAAAACATCATCCTCACAAAAAGAAGAGCTATTACCTTTAGAGACTAGCCGCACTTGGCCGAAAAGTCTTGTTGAAGCAGAGAGGTCAGATGACATTGACTTAAAAACTTTGCAAGATATGTCACATTCTCATACAGGCACAGGCAAGAAGAAAAATGAAGAAAAACCAAGTCATAAAACAAGTTGGCTTGAAATTAACCTTACCAAAAGAGAAACTGAAAGAGCAGAGACTCCAAAATGTTTCCAGATTTCCAATAGCCAACTTAATCAACTTACTGAAAATGAGTCAGCAAAGTTATCTATTAACAAGAAAACTAAATTAAAGAAGCAGAAAGAAGATATTTCTGATGACTATCCTAAGAGTGACCATGATTACAATGAAGATATTGCAAATGATCATCCTGCAAAGAAACCATCTTCAAAGTCAGAAAGTTCTCATTCTTCACATAGGCGAAAAAAGACATCTTTGAAAGATTCAAGTGACTCTTCAGCATCACATCACCCAGCTGATAAGACGCAGAATCATTTGAAAATTAACGAAAAAAGTAAACATTCATTAGATAAAGTAAGAGAGAATTTACCTTTAGAATCACCTCGTATTTCATCCTCAACCGATACAAGTTCTGCTTGGCCTGTATCGAACTCTTCAGAAAAGCAGGTAAAAAAAGCCAAGAAGGGATATGAAAATGCTCAAGGACAAAAGAAAGACAAATCACCTCTCCATATTACTGAGGAGGCAACACTTAAAGAAACATCAGAAGAAACTTGTGAGCAAAAAGAGGTGCCTCTTCAGGAAACTGATGCTAATACAGAAAAGGATTCAAATGCTGTGGGAACTTCTTCACTTCGTCGTGGGAGAAGTCTTAGAAGGAGGAAATCTAAGAGTATTCAGACTGAATTCTCATATGATGACCCTGAGCAGGTAACTCCAGATGGCATGAATGATGGCAGTGACTTAGCTAAAGAGTCTGCAAAGGAAAGTTCGGTTGACAATTATCCTACTGAACAAGATGTATTAGAACTATCAAAGCCCAACAGTTCCCTTGAGGCTTGTCAGAATAAAAAGTTGCATAACATTGATAAAGAGCATATAATTGATAGCAAGCTTGAAACTCTTTCCATTGTCACCACCACAAGCTCTCTCCGTCGTATGAAAAAAGTAAGAAAAGCCACAATATCAACACAGACTGAAGAAATACCAGATGATATTGATATCTTTCCGCCAGTTGACGATCAAATAGATTCGGTTTCTGTCCGAACAAGCTCACTTAGACGAATTAGAAAAGCAGAGAAGAAATCTGTTGAAGTTCAGACTGATGAGTCCTTTATAATTTGCTTTGAAAATCTTCATATGTCCATATTTGATTTTGATGAATTTAGAGGTGAGGGAGGTACGTCAGGTGTTCCAAAACATTCAGATTCACTTATATATGTCAACATTCCAGCAGCTTTTTTAGAAATAGGAGAGTCTGGCAATGATGCTGACATTAGTGATGATGGTAGTGATGATGAGGCTGATAGTGGACTTTTAGTAGATGTGAATAAGAAAGCCTGCATGAAAAATTCTGACTCAAACGTTTTGAAAATCTGTGATAAAGAAGAAGAAAATAGTAATGTTGCAGCAATGGAAGAAAACAGGAATACAATTCGAAGAAAGAATTCTCAAGAAGATGGCAGTACTGAATGTAGTGTACCGCTGGAGCATGATGACCATTTTACAAGAACTAGCCTTGAAGAGAATGATAAGAATGAAGACACTGAGACCTTAAATGGTGAGAAGGGATCCATCTCTGATACTGAAAGTAAATCTAAGGCTACCCTTCATATCAGTGATGTGGAAAGTGAGACTGATGAAGAACAAGAAGGTAAAACAGAATCAAGTAGATATGTCACGGAGCCTGAGAAAGGTGAAATTGATGGTGATGTGACGATAGAGTCTGATGAAGAAAGAGAGGATGCCAGTGCTTCACATGAGGTCCATCGTGCCGTTAGTGATATCGAAAATGATGAGTCAGAATCCATTGATGAGAAAGATGATGATATACCAAACAATAAAGAAGATATTCCAATTTCTAGTTGTCGTAATGTAAAGACTGTTGAAGAAAAATCTGAATATCTTAATTTACAAGATACTTCGGATGTAAAGGAGCAGGAGTTGGTATCTTTAAAGCAGGAGAGTTTAGATATGGATGTTCTGGTAGCAGGAATAAGTAATACTGAAATACCAAATTATCCATGCACGTTGACAGAAGAAAATTTGGTAGAAAATCAGACTTTTGAAGATGATAGTAGCGATGAGGATGAGGATTTTAATAGATATATACTTGACCAACATCATTGTGTTGACTATGAAAAGAAGGATAACTCAGATATTAGTAATAAAGAAAAAAGTGACTCTAAAGTTGATAGTGGAGATGAAGAATGTCTAAATGCTATAGACCAGGTCTGTGAGCATAAATCTGATATCAGTGACCATGAACTGATAGCTTCTGAATCAAAAAATCTGGAAGAGGATGCAGAAGTGAAAAGACACAAACAGTTATATTCCCCTCTTGGAGATGGCAAAGAACAATGTAATGAAGAATGTCCCAAAGTAGTTGTCACTGATGATGGAAACATGCAAGAACCAGATAAAATAGCTAACAAAAGAACTGATAATCAAGAACGTGATGATTCAGAGGACGAGACAAAGGGGATTTCTGATGAAGAAGTAATTGAAAGTCGTTGGTACTTTGGAGCGCAGGATAAAACTTTTGAAATAATGGAGGGATCAGAAGAAACTAAGAGGCAAGATACTGTCATACATTGCCCAAGTGAGGCTAAGGATGGTACAAGTGATGCCATGATGGCTGCTGAGGCCTGTGAAAATAGAGGCTCCAAAGAGTTGAAAGCGGATGACAGGGTTTTGAATGCCAGGAAACAGTTTAAAGAAATGAGGACTTTTGGCAAGGGTCATTTTTCAGAAGGTGACTGTGGAATAGCTGGGATTGTTCAGTACCAATCAGATGATGAGGAAACCTGTAAGGAGTCTGGCTCAGAGAATATAAGTTCAGAAATATTGAGCACAGATATTGTTGATGAAGAAACATCACCAGATAAGACATTTTCTGGCACAAAAGATGAAGTATTGTCAACAAAAGTGTTACTAACAGATAATGTTGAAACTGAATATATTGAGAATTATTCTAAAGATGATTCAGATTTCGTCATCAATGAAACAGAACTTAACTCAGTAGTAGAAGAAATACAAGAGCCAGTAAGTGTTGATGATGATCATCATGAGGCAGCAGGATCTAGAGAGAGAAGTCCAGGGAGCACAAAATCTGGTGAAAGCTCCCTAAGCCCTAGATACCAGCATGATGCCGTGAGTCTTGCTATGGCAGCTGAATATGGCTGCACATTAAGTGAAGAAGAGGATGATGAAGTTATTGTTTTTACCTACAAGAAAGTAAGGCAAACTCGAAATGATGATGATAGGTTGTGTAGAAGTGAGGAAAATCTTCTTCAGCAAGACAGAGAAGTAGAGGGACAATCAACTCAAAGAGATGGAAATGATTTGGAAGTCAAGAATGCTGATTTTAAAGATGACAGAAGCAGTTCCCCAGTAACCAAAGGCAAGGAGGATAATATCCCTATCATCCCAGATGGTACTAAGAGTGTGAAGCCAAAGAAGAGGCAACCAAGTAAAGAACCTGTTGAGAATAAAGCAAGTGAAGAGAAGACACTATTATTGAGAGACCAAAGAGAAGTTTCTAATTCTGAATGCAATGTTGATGAAGAAATTCAACCTAGCAAAGTAACAAATGAAATGCAGGAGGAAGAAAAAAACCTCGACTTAAAGAAAAAGAAAAAAAGACCAAGGAATAGGAAAAAGAAAAACAAGACAGACAACAGTGAATTTGTCATAAGTGAAAAATTAACTGAAGATGATGCTAGAAAAATAGAGTCAGATAAATCTAATAACGCAAAGAAAGAAACCAAAGTTGCATATGAAGATCAAACACAGGTCAAACAACAGAGTGTAAAGCATAAATTATGGGCTGATGAGGTGGATGAGAATATCTCTAATGAATGGAGATCAGTAGGAGATGATGATAAGACTATTGAGAATAATGCATATGACCCAACGCTGGATGAACTACATCAACAGATTTCCTTGGAGGAAGAAAAAAATTCATGTTGTGATGATGAGGAAAACTCGAGTCATTTTGAGGATAGTGAGGCTGGAGAAGGAGGAGGTGAACAAAACGCTTACGAAGAATATCTTCTTATCAAAGGAGATTGCCGAGAAGAGATGAAAGCAGTCGACAGAATATTCAGGGATGTCTTCAAAGGTCATAGTGAAGAAATTCTTATGGATGACGACATCATAGAGCAAATAAGAAGAGATGATAATGAAGTACAAAGTGAAACTGAAAATCAAGCAATGTCCGAGATTCCTCAGAAGATGGTGTCTCACCCAAAAGAAAATTGTTCTTTAATAGAAAATAATAAAACCACAATTCCCTCAAATACAAATGAACAAATGAAGAATGAACACGGTGATGCGCAAGATCCAATAAACCTCAAAGAAAAGAAATTTCAAATGAAGAATTCGTCTAATGGATCCAAGATAGAGAAACCCCCACCACCAACTGGCATTCGCGAAGGTCAGTAACCTTTGACCCTGCCTCGACCTGATATGACCTTGGATTGGCTATCTAAATAATATTCTGTATTGTGTGCCTAATGATTGCAAGGTAGGACTAACTCGTTAACAAGCTGAGTAAAGTTTTTAACTAATTTTCTGAGAAGTGACCTGACAGTTACAAAACTATATAAATTATCCTTTAGCTTCCCATATATATATATATATATATATATATATATATATATATATATATATATATATATATATATATATATATATATATATATATATATATATATATATATATATATATATATTATATATATATATATATATATATATATATATATATATATATATATATATATATATATATATATATATATATATATATATATATATATATATATTATTTGATAATCATTTAAGCTACATTAGCCATACTTTGAGGCGTAAACCTTTATCATATAATTATTTGATTAACTATAAATTTTAATGATTAAGTGCTTCCTTGTTGATGAGGTAATGTAAACCAGTTTCATTCTCTTGTAGATGGTCTAAAGATCTGTATTTCAAATGTTTACGCCATATTCATATTGTCTATTTCTATGTTAGAATTCTCCTTTTTCATATATATTTGTACTCGGGAGCACATACTGTAACTGTCAGGAAAAGTATAGTTTTGTGCTTTGTATACTGTAACTCTCTCTCTCTCTATCTGTCTATCTATCTGTCTATCTCTATATCTATCTATCTATCTATCTATCTGTCTATCTATCTATCTATCTATCTATCTATCTATCTATCTATCTGGCTGTCTGTCTATCTATCTATCTATCTATCTATCTATCTATCTATCTATCTTACGGCTATTAGAAGAATATTATAAAACAATACTTTATTATATGAAGAAGTCATAAAGAGGGATAGACCATGTATATTATCAAAACAAAATAATAACCACTTAATCATTATTCATGAAACCTTAACACAAACAACGATGTTAGATAAGAAATCAGAAAACGTATGATGTTGGTTCTGTTTCTTTGGGAGAGGCCTATCACAGTCTTCACTGTCTAATTTGTCAAGTGTCTTTGCTGCTGCATCTATTATTATTACTTTTCATTGTTTTCTTTCTCTACTTGTCAGACGCAACATCTGTCTGTAATTGCTTAACACCTGCTCTCAACACTGTGCTAACTTATTTGACAATCATTTATCGAAAAGTCTGGGCATTTTCAGACTTCTCCAGAACTTCTACCAGTGTTTGATCAATGATAAGGGAAGATGATCTTTTAGACAGATATTACCGTTGTTCCCTAAGCTGCCTGACTGAGCAGCCATTAGTCCATTATGAAGGCCACTACTGATCCTGGGATTTCCTACAGAGCTCTCAGAGAGTGTATGTTGTGTTGTTGGCATATGTGTTTGTGTGTGATAGAATCATCCACGTATTTCCTTGGTTGCATTCAATGTCTCTGGCTAGAAAGAGTCTATAAGAAAAGACTGCCAAAGAGTCAAATTTCCATGTAGAAAAAAAGTGTGCTGTGTCTGTTGTGTTGAGAGGTGAGGTAATAGCTCATGTGACCGATGCCTTTACCAGGTTCTCGTGCTCTGTGAGGGGCAGGTGTAGGTTGTGGCAGTTTGGCCTCTTTTGCTGCTCCTCTTCTGATTTGCAGCTCCTGGGGGTAGGACTACATCGAAGACGATACGACTCTAGGTCCTGCTTTGGACAGCTTTAACCTTCTGTTATCATATGCTGACAGACCTTGACTTGTTCCAGTTGCTGAGCGTGCCATTCATCTCTGCAACTGACGAAGGGACTGGAGAAGGCATAATATTTTGCAACGGATGACAAATCAACTAGACCTGCCATCTATACAGAATGACAGTTTACACACACCCTCGTTGATCTTGAAACGGAAGAAATTCTAAAAAGATAGATAGCAAATTACGTGTAATACTAATTACTGTTTTACCTTATGACAAGTCTTTTTACTGCTTGCTACCGCTAGTTAATATGGTCTGTAATAACACTAGCAATTTAAGCGATAATAGAAAAAGAAAATTATATTGAAAATATTCGTAATATTTTTTTGTCATCCAAAGGGGTATAATTAGAGGAATTTACACTAAGAACCTACTATATTTAAAGTACAGACTTGTATGTACATATTAATGATTATGTATTACACACGCACGCACAGATATATGCCATAGATTATATATTCAAGAAAATGAATGCTTTCCGCAAGAATATGTCAAAACTTGTAATTTGGCAACATTTTCTTTTATAATGATTATGGGGTCAAAAACTCAATATTCGTCTTTGGAATAAGGTTAATCGATTTCACACATCTTGATTAAATTAAAAAGGCGGGTTCCCAACTTTTGTTTAAACATGCGCTAAGAAATGTTGACAGTATTCTGATTGTTCCTTATTGTTTATGTAAGTCTCAATATATTATGATAAGTTTTTTGAACGGATCGACTTTCAAAATTGAATATTATTTTTAGGTTAGGTGAGGTTAGGTAAAGTTAAGTTAGGATTGGAATAATTTCCGATGATATTTAAAGCTCAGATTCATTCAAACTACATCAAAATCCACAGGGAAAAAAATTCACTTCTAATGGTAGACGGCTGGAGTAAGAGTTTACTATTTTTACCCTTCCTTTTTTCCATAGAGCCCCTTAGTCTGTAAAGTGTCAGTTCAGATAATGAATATGTAAGAAACCTTAGTGACAAACCAAGCATAAAAGGGAAACTGGAATATATTCCAGCTTGATAGAGTATAGAAAAAGCTTCATTACTCATAGCAAGCTCGCCTACCTGTAAGACAGACAAAGACTTATTTTTGCTTTGCGAAAATAGCGTATCATAATCCATTAATAAAAGCTTTACATGAAAATAACCTATAGAAAGAAGTGATAGGTAGCAGTTTGTCTCATTTATTAGTACATTAAAGATTATTTACAGTTGTTAAAATACCTCTGTCATTTTAAGATAAAATGACAGGTGTATTTTGAACCTCGGATACTATTCATGCATGCCAGTTTTTTATAATTAGAATATTGAAATCATTAAAGCTACAGTTTTCTGCAAGTTATAAAAAACTTACCTAAGGAGTAACATTGCCTTTGATAAAAACTAGCAAGTAAACATCATATCTTCGATATTATTTTTCTTGATGTAATTTTTAATTGTATTATCTAGTTTTAAGTATAAAAGCGAAAGCTTGCTCTTTATTGTGTTTGTTTTTTTTTATGTATTCTATTCCAATCATTCATGGCTTTTATAATCTTGGTTTTCTTATTTCCCATTATTCACCAATACAGTAACCATTTGAGTATCTCAAATTTTAGTATTTGTCACATATTAAGTATGTCCTCATTTAAGCTTACACATTCTTATCTATATGTGCCCAAGCTACTCCCGGAATTTTATGCATTGTGATCATTTCATCTATATTTGATAATAATTTTCCCTCAATCCTATGACACACCTTCTCAGCACCATTTATTTGTGTTACTCTATGGCAAAGATCATGATAGACATTGATTTCCAAGACTAATCATAGTACCCCACAACTTTGTATATAATAATCTTTGCTACCTTCATAAGTTATATATTAGCCTTTACTGCTCAGTTTTTCCGTATATTTAATTTACTCGCACATTTCACCTCGAAACAGTAGGTACTGTTTTGATAGTCTTAAATTCCTTGGAGTCATGCGAAGTACTCAGGGTCTTCCTTCACATGTGTGCACTCATATATTAATCAGATTCATTCTTTTATGCTGACCACATACGATATTTATATCTCTTAACTGTATAGGCAATGCCCAAGGGTTTAAGAGGTACAGTTATGAGCAACATAATCTCAACAAATGCCACAGAAGATCAATGTTCAATCAATGACGGCATATTCCTCTCTGCAGATACCACACTAAACCTCATGCTCTGTCAACAAAGACCAGAGTTCAATGTCTCAACATCTTAATCCAATACATGGACTAATGTCAGCTGAACTGCAAAGCCTTTTAAGAGATTTGAGGCCAGGAACTATGAAATTTAATTTTTTGGTAACAGATTCCTTTTAACTTAGCACCAGGAACTTATATTATTTAAATTTCAATGGATACTGTTTAATTTATTTGAACAACACTTTATATAACACTTCACCATCACTGCCCTCTCTAGATGATATGTCGAGGTTACATATCAGGAACTGACCAGATTTTGTTGCAGTGGATGAGGTATAGGCACAGGCAATATAATAATTGCCTTTTTATTCATTTTTTTGTAATTATTATCTTGTTAACTTATTACACTGCGCTTTTTCTTCTGTTAGTGGATGTTTCTTAAGTAAAAGAGTTGTAATTAATAGAGAATCTTAAAATATGGAGTACGTCTAGAACTTTTCTTTCTCAGCCTTCATATGAAAGCATTGCGATTTCAGAAGTCACCAATAGATACGATTTGTCATTGGTTCATTCCCTATAAACCCTGAGATATCTGGAACAAAAAGTGGAGGTTAAAATCTTGCTGCAGTATTCATTACACATCATATTACAATTGTTCCAGAGTTCTTGCAGCAAAAATGTGGATTAGAGTTGAGAACTTTTCCATTACGATGAAATGGATAGGAGACAGCGACGGTGTCATCATTTGGGGGGGAGTAATAGAATGGGAATACTTGGGAGGAAAAGTACAAAAATAAAATAAAGAAAGAGGGGTAATGAGAGGGGCAGACCCTCCTGCTAATTCGTATTCATTTCAGTGAATGATGAAAGTGTGTCAGACAACACTTAGAATGCTTGAGGGAAGGCATATAAAGAATTCTTAACCTTGAAGTTGGAAGTAACCTCGAGGCCTATGGACATCAGTATGGTAGTCACAATAGTCCAATTCTCTGGGACCTCTAGTCAAGTCGTCTAAGCTAGACACAAAATACCTAGATATCAATACAAAGGATTCCTAAGATGTGCCATGGCTTAAATTAAATTCTATTGTTAGTATATATAGTCCATAATCCTCCTTCAAGGGGGACGGGTGAATCAAAGCAAATGTACACTCAGCCCTTAATTTAATGGACTAATGGGGGAAACCTCCGTCCGTTGAATCTGAGTGTTCATTTCTTCCAGCGGGGGACCTTAGGTGACAACGATTACATTACAAAGAGAAGAATACTTTTAATTAAGCAAGACTCCAAATCTCAACATCCAATATGACAGTGTAAAATACCTGTACGCTGTAAATATAATAAAGTAATTTTTTGTGAGTGTGTGGGGAGAGAGAGAGAGAGAGAGAGAGGAGAGAGAGAGAGAGAGAGAGAGAGAGAGAGAGAGAGAGAGAGAGAGAGAGAGAGAGAGAAATCAGTTATCCTTGAGTATACCTCATGGTTTTCTTCAATATGTTGTTTATAGAAAACGTATTTGTGTGAGGCGCTATTATTATTGTTATAAATATTATTAATATTGGAAACCCACAGTACATCATTTTGTGTTTAATAACTGATTACAAAAATTGAAGCTTTCCTTTCCATAGCAAGCATTATCAAGATTACAATGAACTTGCTTGTTTAAGAGGTATATTCCTACTGTCTGCTGGTTTTGTTTCTGATGCGAAGAGAACGCCTTGGTTCCTCCCATCACCTCCAGAGACGATTTCACTGACCTCAGGCATTAAGGGATTATCTCTAAGCCGCAATCTGTCCCTTGGTTGGACTTCATTAGCCCCACCCCCACATCCAATCCCACCCCCATCTAAAGGAGTCTAAGTATTAGTATAATCATTCATTAATCTATTAAAATCTAATTTTACCTCTCTTTAAAATATTTTCTGGTATAGCTATCCTCAGATGTGAAAGTTTTATTCTCTCTACATGTATTTAAATAATTTATTAAAACCCTTTCTACCATCCTTCTAATGCTAGTTATACCACTGTGATATATTATCCTATCAGAATTTATTCTATCCTTACTAGTCATCTTATGTTCAGCTACTTCACTATTTGCTAACCCTAAACTACATTTTCTTTTGTGCTCGGCAATTCTGACTCTAATATCCCAACCTGTCTCGCCAACATAAACTTGAGGACAGTTTATACGTTGTAAAATATATAGACCTCCATTCCCCATCTCCTGATGACTGTCATTACCAGTATGTTTGTTCCTAGAGATATTCTTCCTGATTGTACTTCTAAAATTGAATACCATTTGGATATTAATTTCATTGTCATTACTCCTTAGTAATTTATCTAATTATGGGGTGTATGGAATATCTAGTACATCTTTTTTTATGTGGTTTCCAAATGGAATCACTTTTCAGTCCATAATACCTCCTTTTGGCTTTCCTCAATGCTTTTTTAATGAACCAGTCAGGGCATGCTAGCCTTATGAAACTGCCCCAAAGATAGTTCATCTTCCTCTTGAAGATAGAGGTCTCAGGGTCTCTATAGCCTGGGGAAAAAAACATTCAGAATATCCATTTTTACAGCATGGAAATATAGAGAATAATAGTGGATGTAGGTATTTGTGTGGGTAGCCAAGAACTATCCTTGTGGGAGTTTTAGAAGATTAGCATAGCCTGAATTTTTCGTCCAAAAAATGCATCAAGGAAAGCCAAAGCGATATATTATGGACTGAAGAGAAGCTCCATATGGAATTCATATAAAAAAAAAGTACTTTATATTCCATTCACCCCCAGAAGGAGATGAAGTACTAAGAAGTAATGAGAAGGAAATGAATATTCAAATGGTATCCAATTTTAGAAATACAATCAGGAAGAATATTTGTAGAAACAAACATACTGGTAATGATAGTGATCAGGATAGAGGAATTGAGTGTATATATCTATCCAAGTACAGACTGTCATCAGCTTTCTGTTTTTACTTATTCCAGGTGCATTTTTAATCAGATATGGCAAATAAAAGAAAATGTAGTTTAGGGTTAGCAAATAGTGTATTAGCTAAACATTAAATGACTAGTGATCGTAGAAAATATTTTCATAACTCTAAGATAGTATATCATAGTGATAAAACTAGCATCAAAAGGCTGGTAGAAGGTGTTTTAATAAATTCTTGAAATGTAATTAGAGGGAATTAAACTTTCACACCTGATGATAACTATACCAGAAAAATATTTCGAAGAGAGATAAAATTAGATTTTAATGGA
>JAXCGZ010008238.1:0-46838 GCA_037179515.1 Halocaridina rubra
TGACATACTCTTATTTGTAACCAGTATACCACAGTGCTGATATTTTACTTTGCCACAGTTATAGAACTTTTAATATAAATTCTTTTCAATATAAATGTTCACTACTATTTTCTTTCATAATCTTTCGTCTGTGGAACAGCACTTGGGCACTTTCCTCCCTAACCTCCTCCTTCTATCTGAAACCCATCTGTCTACACATGCTTCCACTGACCCATTTCAGATCTCTCACTACCCGTTTTTGTTCCAAAGGTGGGGTCTGTGCATACTGCAACACTAACACTCCTACTGCGAGGCTCATGGACCTTTAATCTCCTGACTTTGATGTTCTCTGGCTAAAAGTCTATCTCTCCACTACCACTATCTTCCTTTGCTTCTGCTACTGTTCTCCAAACTCCACCGAGTTTGTCTTTTTTTGAATATCTGTCCTCATGCCATGAGTCCTTGCTATCTTTTCACCTACATGCCAAAGTTCTCTACATTGGAGACTTCAATGTACACCACAGTGAATGACTTCATTCTTCTCACACTGATGTGGGAGGAAGCGAGACCCTTGCTTTCTCTATTACTCACGATCTGGAGCAAATTATAAAATATCCTACTCACGTTCCTGATTGTCACGAACATGCTGCAAACACACTTGACCTATTTTACACTTCTAACCCTTCAAGCTACTCTTATACTGTGCTTTCCCCTCTTTGTAAATCTGACCACTATGATCTCAGTCTCTTCCATATTTGCTCCCCCACCACCAATCCCTCCTACTCAGCGCCACCTTTGGCACTTCGAGCGTACCCAACATGATAATTTATGTAACTTTCTCTTTGACCACCCATGGGATGACTACTGCTTTCGGTCCCGCAACCCTGATCAGGTAGCTCTTAAAGTTGCCGAGATCATGACCGCGGGAATGGAGGTGTACATCCCCTCTTCTACAAGAACTTTCTCTCCCCCTAAACCTTGGTTTGACCGTGCCTGCTCCATGACTATCCAGGCTAGGAATCGGGCTTACTGATCTTACCACGCCTCTCCTTCCGATTTAACTCGCTCTGTTTTTATTATAGCTAGGAATCGCTGTACTGCTCAGATTTGTCGGTCTAAGGCATCCTTAACTCCTCTCCCACTGACATATGCTTCTGGTCCTTAGCCAAAAACCTCTCCAAAAACCTCTGTAACTCAAGCTTTCCCCCTCTCATTCATTCTGATGGTTCTATAGCTTGCTCTCTCACTGACAAAGCCACTCTCTTTGGCTCTCATTTTTCTGCCAACTCTTCTATAATCGATTCCAGTGCACCTGTTCCTCAGCCCTTACCCCTCTCTAACCCTATGCCCTCCCTTATCCTTTCTTCACGCAAAGTTCATAAGATTCTTCACTCGCTAAAGACAAACAAGGCATCCCGTCCCGATGGTATCAATGCAAAGTTCCTTAAGGAGTTTGCAGATGAACTGGGTTTTGTGCTTTGCCATCTTTTTCGCCTCATTCTGTCAACCAGTATTAATCCTTCATCTTGGAAGCATGCTCTAGTTCAACCTGCTCCTAAGAAGGGTGACCGCTTTATTCCTTCTAACTACCGACCTATTGCCCTAACCTCCTCTATTGCTAAAGTTTTTGAAACTTTGCTCAATTCTCACTTCTTGAAACGCCTTGAATCTAACTCACTTATCTCCGATCACCAGTACGGCTTCCGCAAGGCAAGATCCACTGGTGATCTCCACTCCTATCATACTCATGTATGGTCATCTTCTCTGAGGAACTCTGGGGAATCCTTTGTCGTCGCCCTTGATATCTCTAAGGCTTTTGACAGAGTCTGGTACAAGGCTCTGTTGGCCAAACTGCCCGCCTATGGCTTTACCCCTTCTTTCTGTTCTCTGATTTCCAGTTTTCTTACTGACCATTTTATATCTGTAGTTGTTGATGGCGCGACATCTAGCCCTTTCTCTGTTACCAGTGGTGTTCCACAGAGCTCTGTTCTTTCACCTACTCTGTTCCTTCTCTTCATCAATGATCTTTTACAATCCCCTTCTTCCTCTCTTCTTCATGCCTTTGCTGAAGATTCTATCCTTCACTTTTCCTCTGCCTTTTCTTCACAACCTTCATCTGTTACTTGTAATCAATCTCATATCACTCTTTCTTCTACTCTTAATTCCGATTTGCAGAGAGTACCTGAGTGGGGCACTCAAAATTTAGTTAAATTCAATGCCTCCAAGACACAGTTTCTGGCTATCGCTTTATCTTCTTTTCCTCCTGATAACCTCTTATCTCTGAAACTAATGAAATTCACCCTCTTATCTCTGTCAACATATTTGGAATCCATATAGCCTCTAACTTGTCGTTGAAGAATCATATAATCCAAATTTCTAAATCTTCATCCAAAAATTTGGGGGGTTTCGTCTTCATCATTACTTTTCCTCTTTGCAGTTACTTAAAATTTACAGAGGTCTTATCTGTCCCTGCTTAGGATACTGCTCACACATCTGGGGTGCTTCTTCCTTTACTTATCTTCTTTATAGGGTTGAATCTAAGGCAGTCGGGCTCATTAATGATCCTTCTCTTACTTCTAATCTGGATTCTGTCTCTCTTTGCCATAAGGTATCTTCCCTTTCGCTTTTCTATCGCTACTACTTCCATTGCTGCTCTGATGAGTAGGCGAGTTGCATCCCTCCCCCACTGCTGAGGCCGCGTAACACTCGCCAAGCAGCCTCATCTCACAGGTACTGTGTGGAGATTTGTAGCTCGCGGATTGGTCGGTACAGCGACTGCTTCTTCTCATCTACCTCCAGACTCTGGAACTCTCTTCCTCTTTCTGACTCTCCTAATTCTTATGACCTTCCATCCTTCAAAAAGCAGATCTATCATCATCTCAGAGCCTAGTCCTCCATATCTCTGGGTCCTCTGTACTTTGACTTTTTTTCTGTTTGTAATTTTCCTTTGTGTGACGTTACCTCATCTCTGCCTTGTTCTTAACCTTTTTCTTTTCCTTCGTCTTGGTATTCCCCGTGCCCTGGCCTTTATTGATGAGGGCAGTTTCTGCCTGTCCCGGTGTCACACTCATAAAATAAAAAAAAATTCTTGTAATATTATCACTTGCACATAGGAAGACTAAAAAATTATTTCACTTTCATCAGAGTGGACACTCAAGCTTTCGGGGAAGAGGATATGCTGGGGCACGAGGATGGCGGCATAATCGTGATGTCAGATCAGAATTTGGTAAGTAATTTTTACTGAACAAGAGATAATTTGTTTCATGCAAAGCCTTTGCTAAAGTCCATGTAGTGTCTCGAGCAGTCTGTTGTTATTTTTGTTACTAGATCATTGGATTGTTATTAATTCTAATTAATAAGATATATTTCTTCTGGTTATAAGGATGATGTGGGTGATGTGATTGGACTAATTTATTTCCGTTTTCCAAGTTTGTTAAAAAGAAAAAAATCCACAAAACTCACCTAGATGTAAATGACAATTGGAGCTTGGAAAATGAAGCTGTTGTGCTGTACATTTAGAGTTTACTCTGTACAGTATTCATGATTGTTCTTTGACTCTTATGAACTGAGGAATCTTGTTAGAGCAGTTATAATGAGTCTATTGGAAACTATATTTATAAGACAGAAACTACTCTAGTGTCAAGATAACGGCAATATCCTTCTGATGAAAAGTTATTTTTAAAACTATCATGCCTCAAGATATTTTTAAAGCAATCATGCCTCAAGATATGATTCTGCAGTTCACAGAATTTTTGATATGGATAACAACTTACTGGCTATCAATACTTTTAGATGTTATTGCACTTTTTGAAACTGTGAACACCTCAGTTCAAATTTCAATGAGATTCAGAGGAGATTTTAATACTATTTTGCAATTTCTCTTTAGTGTTGAGTGTTCTGCTGCAAGATCTTAGCATGATAGATATTTCTTTTTGGGCTGTGGTATGTTAAGCTAATAATCCATTAACTAATGTTTCTCCCTTGGCATCCACTTTTAAAATATTGGTCTCTACCAACAGTGACCAAGTGAAGATTATGTACCTTAACTTTTCCCTGACTGTAGAATTAGGACCTATAAAGATATCAGATCCCAATTCTGCTTGAGCTCCCCTTCTGCACTACACATAAGTCAGGTGGTTCTCAAGAGGTAGGATATTGTCTGTGAGATGAAAAGGGGACTAATCATCTTTACTCTCAAAAAGAAAATTGATTTTAGTGAATTTCCTGTTGATGAAATTTGGATTGTCAAATTATGCTGCTTGGTGGATGTATTTAAATATTTTAACAAGGTTAATACAAGTATGTAAGTTTGAACTTTGAGTGACCAAGAGATGGCTTTGGTAGAAAAAAGAAGATTCTTGGATGTTAAGCTGTATGGAGGCAATTGTCCCAAGTTTCCAAAGACTGCCGATGCTAGCAAAGAAGGTATTTTTCCACTCATTTGTGAGCACCATAAGAGCCTAGTCAAGAGGATTGAAAATTAAATACCAATTATATCTCCTTTTGGTTGTAATTAGTTGAAAAATCCTTTCAATCAGAATTCTTCAGACAAGGCACATGTTAGTCCCTTTGAAGGAGATGAAATGTTATTTTTAAAGCAATCATGCTTCAAGATATGATTCTGCAGTTCACAAAATTTATGTTATGAATAACATAACTATTGAATGACAATATAGTTTTTGAGTGAGGCTGAAAAAGAATTGGAAAAAAAAAATTCTTTCAGATGATACTATTGGGAGTCGAATCAAGGAAATGTCCTATGATATTGAAGAAAGTGTCTGTGAATCTGTATCTAAATCAATACATGGAGCTGAAGTCACAGTTACATATGGTAATCCATTATGTTGCTGATAACAATGCAACTGAACAGTTCTTATGCTACAAAGAACTGGTTCAGTTATATTGCTGCTGATAAAATAGCAACACTTCTTATGGTGTTAAGAACTAGTTCAACCATCAGTCCACGATGTATTTCCTAAAGTGACTGTTTGTTTTCAAGAGGTTGGCTTGATATGGACATTATATACATGAGTTTTCACAGATTATTCTTCTTCAGTATTGGGGTAAGTAAAAGGTCTTTTGTTTTTAGTTAGGAGTGAAAACCCAAATTTGATTATGCGCATTCTTTTTGCCTTGCAAAGCTTTGGTTTGCTAGAACACTTAGACATTAATTAAAATGTTTTTGATGACTTTGTAAGTGTTAAGCTTTTCAAATGCAGACCAGTAAAGTCAATACTAGTTTCCTAGCTTTGTGAAGATATGGAATCTTCTTACATAAGCCTTCTGTGGACCTCGTGAAGAATCAGAACCCAACTTTTATCAGTGGTTAGGTTAGGTTAGGTTAAGTATGAGCTGCACTGGCAGTTTGGTATCTTGAGTCAGACTGCGGGTCTATTGCTGCTCAGTGCACATTGTTACCAAATTAGAATCATGCAATTGGGTAACCTACCGTGGAAGTGGGACTGGCACATTTAAAGCATGAAATAAATGTTTGCTTGTTTTGAAAAAGAAAATTTGAACAGCACACTTGGAAGATTCTTGCAGCATAGTACTGAGCTACAGCACACTTTGAGTTACTGGGCTGTGGTATGTTAAGCTGATGATCCTTTAGCTGATGCTTCTGCCTTGGCATCCACTTTTAGAATTTTGATCTCTATCAACAGCGACCAATTGAAGATTAATGACCTCAACTTTTCCCTGACTGTAGAATTAGGACCTATAAAGATGTCAGGTCCCAGTTCTGCTTGAGCTCTCCTTCTGCTCTACAATTGTAAACCTGATAAGAAAGCTTGGAGTAGTTTGTGATCCTGAGGATATTGTAAACATTCACCAACTAGGCAAATATTCGAGGGAAGGAAAGCCGAGACCAACAAAAGTAACCTTTGAGAGAGGGGAAACTTTTAGGGATATATTGTTGAGAAAAAAAAGTCTAAAAGACCTTCAAGAATTCAAAGAAGTGTTCATTAGACGATACAGAACACATGAAGAGATGGGAATGATCAAAAACTTGTTGCAAGAGGCAAGAAGGTTAAATGAGGAAAGAAATGAAGAAGAGAAGACAAATTTTCATTTCAGAGTTCTTCCAAAGGAGAGATAAAGAAGATAATGACAGAAGATCAGGGGATGGGGCCTCATTAAGATTGTTATACACAGATGCTGATGGATTAGCTAGTTAGGCAGTAGAATTAAAAGATGGGATTCACAACAGTAAGGCAGATATAGTAGCAATTACAGAGACTAAGTTGAGTGAGGACATAAACAGTGTCACAGTTTTTCCTAAGGGCTTCAGAATATTAAGGTTTGAAAGATCTGAGAGGACTGGTGGAGGTATAGCACTGCTCATAAGTGAAAGGATTCAAGTTGAAGAAATAAACTTGGCTATAGAAAGTGAGTTCAAGGAATTTCTTGTTGCTCACATAAATACTGGGTCAGAGAGCATTATAATAACTGTTGTATATAACCCACCGAGGAACCAGAATAAGCTAGAAGTTTATGAGGAAAGTCATATAGGTACTATTGAAGTCATAAACTCAGTTGTTAACATGGCACAGGAGAGAAAATGTAGGATTTTGATTATGGGAGATTATAATCATAAAGAGATAAATTGGATAAATCTTGACCCACACAGTGGTGAGTACTCATTCGGGGCAAGATTCCTAGATTTCGTACAAGGGAATTTCCTATACCAACATTTAATGGAACCAACGAGGGCCAGGGGTGGGGATGAGCTATCACTACTTGATCTAGTATTCACAGATATTGTGTTGGATATTGAAAAAATTGAGTATGAACCACCAATTGGAAAGAGTGACCACTGTGTGTTGTTGATGGAGCATAGCATTGAAGATATTTTGTCTGAGAGTAGAGGCACTGAGGACATGAGGAGGAACTATCCAAAAGGAGATTACATCAAAATGAATGAGCTTTTTGCAGTTATTGACCGGAGAACCTTACTTTACAGCAAATCGGTACAAGAAATGTATGACATCTTTTGTGAGAAATATGGGAAGATAGTAGATTGCTGCATACCTTTCACCAAAGTAGGTGTAATTCATGCCAGAGAGAAATGGTTCGATAATGAGTGTAAAAGAGCTAAGGAGTGGAGAGACAAATGCTGGAAAAGGTATAGGAGGAGAAAAAACATAAATGCCTGGCAAACCTACAAAAGAGCAAGAAATGACTACCTAAGTAAAAGAAGAGAGGCAGAGAGAGACTATGAGAGGGACATCACCAGGAAGGCTAAAGAAAATCCCAAGCTTTTCCACAGCTTTATCAGAGGAAAACTGAAGGCAAAAGAACAGGTTTTAAAGCTTAAGAGAGAGGATGGAAGCATCACTGAGACGGATGAAGAGATCTGCAAAGAACTGAACAAGGAGTTTCAGTCAGTATTTACAGTAGAAATTACCCCACCCCCTCAGATTGCAGAGATAGAAGCTCAAGGGCCGGTATTAGAGAACATTAACCTTAAAGCCACAGAGGTATGCAAGGCGCTGATGGAGTTAGATGTCCATAAAGCTACAGGTCCTGATGACATATCCCCTCATGTACTTAAAAAATGCGCAAACTCAATATCAGTATCATATTTTAAAAGTCACTGGAGTCAGGGGAGATTCCAAGATGCTGGAAACACGCAAACGTGATACCTATCTTTAAAAAGGGAAGGAGGGATACGGCTCTGAACTATAGACCAGTTTCCTTGACCAGCATAGTTTGCAAAGCTATGGAGAAACTACTTAGGAAACATATCTCTCCTCATTTGAAATCCTTCAACATTTTGTCAGTGAGGCAACATGGCTTCAGAGAAGGTAGATCAACAGTAACAAACTTATTAGAATTTTATGATGAGGTAAGCCGAATCTTACAGGAAAGAGAGGGCTGGGCAGATTGCATATTCCTAGACTTCCAGAAAGCGTTTTGACACTGTTCCACATGGGAGACTTATTAGGAAGCTGCAAGCAATGGCTAGAATAGGTGGAAATGTCTTGAATAAAAACTTACTTAGAAGGAAGGGAACAGAGGGTTAGAGTAAGACACTCAGTGTCTGAATGGAGAAGAGTTAGTAGTGGAGTTCCACAGGGTTCAGTTTTAGGGCCACTTTTGTTCCTTGTATATGTAAATGACCCACCAGAGTCTGTAAATTCATTCATGAATATGTTTGCAGATGATGCAAAGATTGTGAAGAAAGTAGGAAACGAGAACAATGGTAGAGAACTTCAGGAAGATCTAAATAGTCTGCATGAGTGGTCAGAAAAGTGGCTAATGAAATTCAATACTTCAAAATGTAAGATAATGAGAATGGGTACAAGTGCAAGAAGGCCCAAGCTTGACTACTCGGTGGCTGGAGTACAACTTAAAGAGACAGAAAATGAGAGAGATCTAGGAGTAAACATACTGGCAGATTTGTCTCCAGAAATACATGTAAATGGCATAGTAAGGGCAGCATATGCCTTCTTATCAAATGTAAGGGTAGCCTTCAGGTACATGGACAAGGAAATGTTCAGAAATATTTATGTAACCTATGTGAGGCCAAAACTCGAATATGCAGCCCCCTTTTAGAATCCGCACTTGAAAAATCTCATAGCTAAGCTTGAAAAAGTTCAAATACATGCCACGAAACTGGTGCCAGAAATGCGCAGTCTCAGTTATGACGAGAGGCTGAGGGAATTAGACTTACCATCACTCGAAGCTTGAAGATTGAGGGGGGAATATGGTGACAGTCTTTAAATTCCTTCATGGTTATGATAGAGTGGATAGGGATCGATATTTTGATATGGCTGGCTCTAGAACTAGAGGTCATAGTTTGAAGCTTCGTAAGAAAACTTCTTTGCAGGATGTAAGGAAATACTTTTTCAGGGTAAGAGTAGTTGATAATTGGAATTGGCTAAGCGAGGAGGTAGTTAATGCTATCTCAATCCATAGTTTTAAGGACAGGTATGATAGATATCACTAAGTATAAAATGGAAGCGATCAGGAGACGGGAAGATACAAGCTTTGGGCTCTTTCCCGTAAACACAATTTGGTAATCACAATTAGGTAATCACATAAGTTAGGTGGTTCTCAAGAGGCAGGATATTGTCTGTAAGGTAAAAGGGGGATACTTATCTTGACTCTCAAAGAGAAATTTGATTTTAGTGAATTTCTTGTCGATTAAATTTGGAGTGCCAAATTACACTGCATGGTGGATGTATTTGAATATTTTAACAAGATTAATACAAGTACAGAGCTCCTTCGTTTATTGCGGGGGTTCGGTTCCGGAACCGGCCGCGTTAGGGGTAAATTCTCGAAGTAGGAGCACAATATATACATAGGTATTTTACATTTATTTTACCTTTTCTGAAAAACCCTCCCTGCACTGTTAACAAACCACCCTTTATTTTATTATTAACAGCGTACAAGCCTAAATTTCTATGAACGTGATAGGTAAACTTAACGTTAATGAGGTGGTGATGACGTGTACATACTCCATAGCCAAATACTCCACAGCCAATGACAGCTTTACAGCTGCTATTTGTGAGAGAAGAACATGGTAATGGGGAGTTGCTGTCGCTGTTTCTTCTTTTGTGTGAAGAAGGACTTGTAAGGAGTCATGGCATCATCGATAATATTGCAGAAGGTCACTGAACGAACCATATTATCATCATGCTCCCGCAACAGTTGTTGGAGTGCTTTCACATGTTTATACATGGCTGCCAGATGTTTGAGTGTAAGGCCAGGTTCTTCGACTTCTTTGTGCGTTTCCTCTGGTTATTGTTCTTCCTCTTCTTTGCTCGCTGATTTTGTCATTTCCTCCAAATCTTCATCAGTCAAAGGCTGCGAGTGGAAGTCGATCAGTTCATTCACATCTTCGTGAGTCATATCTTTAAAGCCTTCTCCTCATAAAAATGCAGCCAACTTCACAGCTTTCGCAACTGCCAAGTTATGGACTTCGTCAAGAGCGAATCCCTTGTAGTCGTAGATGACTTCGGGCCACAATTTCTTCCAGCTGGCATTGATTGTGGCCAGCTTCATCTCTTTGATTGCATTCTGAATATTTTGAAGACATGTTGAAGACATGTTGAAATCGTGTAGTTATGCCAGTACGTCTTCAGTATGAATTCTTTGTCCGCATCCATAGAGTCAACCAGGTTCACCAGGGCATTTCATGTGTAGAGGGCCTTGAACGCACGAATAATGCCTTAATCCATAGGCTAAATCAGTGATGTCGTATTTGGTGGCAAGAACTCTACTTGAACACTGTCATATTCGAGATCAGTTGCATGGCCACCAGCATTATCCATCAAAAGAAGGACTTTAAATTCAAGGCCCTTCTTTGCAAGATAAACTTTGACTTGAGGGATAAAGCATTGCTGAAACCAGTCCGATGTGAGGCTTTTCGTGATCCAGGCCTTAGGGTTATGCATCCAATACACTGGCAGCAGATTCTTGTTCTTGTTCTTCAATGCCCTAAAGTTCTTGGATTTGTAGATGAGCCTAGGCTTTAATACGAAGCCCGCAGCATTCCTGCACATGATGAGGGTAACGAGGTCTGTTTGCGCTTTAAATCCCAGGGCTTTAGCTTCTTCCTTGAAGGGATAGTGCGAGACGGCATTCTCTTCCAAAATAACCCAGTCTCATCCATGTTAAAGACTTGCTCAGGAGCATATTCGCCTTCCTCAATAATTTTCTTGAAGTCGTTCTTTACGTATTTTTCAGCTGGAGCTGTATCTGCAGAGGCAGCTTCACCATGTACCGAAACGCTCTTTAGGCCAAAGCGTTTTTGAAATTTGGCAAACCATCCCTAGCTTGCAACGAACGATTGTTTCCTCCCTGGAGAATCGCTGGAGGGTCCTGGTTGTGAGTCATCGATATCCTCTTCTCTCTCCTCTTCCTCACGGTCGCCACTGTCGTCGTCGGATTCGTTTGCAGCGAATGTCTCTTACAGCTTCTTCGCCTTTGTTTGTATGATATTGGTGTATTGGTGTCTAAGCTGATGTTCGTCTTACTGCAATCAGCAATCCACAGGGCCAAAGCAAATTCCATCTGCACTTATTGCGGTGTGTTACGACCCTCTTCGCTGTTTTATTAAAAGAAATAGTTGCTGTTTTTCTGATATTTGCCTCGTCCTTTTTGATGTATGGAACAGTAGATTTGTTGATGCCGAAATCGCGGCCGACATCCGCGAACCCTCTTTCTTCAGCATATCTAACAGTTTTACCTTTTCTGTTATGGTCAGCATCTTCCTTTGCCACTTAGGCTTACTACCAGAAGCCGTAGAAGATGAAGGATGCTTGGGAGGTATTGCAGAGGTTGAAAAACAAAAGTTTCCCAAAATCACAAGCACAACGTATTAAGAAGCACAACGCGAATGGCGCACACTTGAGTAGACTGAACGGGTGAGGCGGGGTGAGGAGAGACAATGGAAGATGCTGGGAGAATGAAGCTTCAATCAAAAAGCCAATCAGACCCCATGATACAGAACATACAGAAAATTGTGATTTGTCGTCTCCCACCCTTTCAGCCAATAGCATCCCATGTACTATCTCACGTACGTGTGACCATTTGCGTTTTCCAAGATGCCAATACAGTGTATGCTACTGTACAATATTTTACGTGGTGCAATACTGTGAGTTACATGCTTAAATTTGTTTTTTACTATTTTTTACTGCTCTATTATTTTTAGGTTAGGCTGGGAAATTATTATTTTTTTTTATCAATAAAATAATGAAAATACTGGAAATTTTAATATGTATTAGCTCACGTAGGTGCGACCCTTTTCATTTTCCGAAACACCAATACCGGTATCGTATTTTACATGATGCAATGCTGTGAGCTACATGTTTAAATTTATGCTTTTTACTATTTTTTACTGTTTTATTATTCTAAGTCTAGGAAATATTTTTTTTATCAATAAAATAATGAAAATACTGGAAATTTTAATATGTGCTAGCTCAAGTAGGTGTGACCCTTTGCGTTTTTTGAAACGCCGATACCAGTATCGTACTTTCTATGGTGCAGAGTTGCATGTTTAAATTTATGTTTTTTAAAATTTTTTGCTGTTTTATTATTCTTAGGCTGGGAATAATAATGATAACACTGAAAATTTTGATATTTTAATATTCTCGCATATACCCAGAAAAAAAAAGTTTGCAAAAAAAAAACCGAGATTCACTGAATTCGCAAAAGGTGAACCGCAATATAGGGAGGGTTCACTGTATGTAAGTTTGAACTTCCAGTGACCAAGAGATGGCTTTGGTAGAAAAAGGAAGATTCTGGAATCTTAAGCTGTTTGGTCTCAATTTTCCCATGTTTCCAAAGACTGCCGATGCCAGCAAAGAAGGTATTTTTCCACTCATTTGTGAGCACCATAAGAGCCTAGTCAATAGGATTGAAAATTTATTACCAATTATATCTCCTGATGGTTGTAATTAGTTGAAAAATTTTTTCAATCAGAATTCTTCAGACAAGCCACATGCTAGTCCCTTTGAAGGAGATGAGCAAATTGAAACGAGTAATGATTACACGCTGAGTCTCAACTACTTAAAAATACCACTTGATACTGTTTGTATTTATTTTGAAGAAATACTCCAGCATATAGCCAAAAAGACACAAAAATTCATTTACAGAGTAAAGGTCAAAATTTCTAGATGTTGCATAAGAAATAAGTGTGTGCTTTTTGAGTGTCCCTGTGAATATACATCAGGTATGTTTTTTCAATACTGAGTAATGAAAAATCATATTAATTTCAAATGAGTTATATGTCATTTAACATCCATATCCTCCAAAATTTGATATGGCCTGATATATGCAAATGCATAATTATTTCTAAATGGAGTAATAATATACAGGTATACCTTGGTGAACATAATGTATGTATTTTGTAGTGTGTTTCATTACATAAAAGGTTAAGAATCATGACCATAGACTAAACTGTCATCGTTGTTTTTCTTAGTATCGATATTATAAATGCATCTAATAAAGAGAAAGATTCCATTAATGATACCTATATGCCTCACCTCTTAGAATTGATGAATACTAAATTGGATATAATATTTTGGTGTGTTTAGTGGGATTATTATTATTATTATTATTATTATTATTATTATTATTATTATTATTATTATTATTATTATTATTATTATTATTCATGTTGTCATTGTTAATGTGTTTGTTATTATGCTGTATCATATTGCATTTTGTCATGCAGTATTTGTTTTTATGACAAATAGCACTATTACAAACTAGCATTCTGTAATTTTTCCCCTTGGTAACTCTTTTGATCTCAATCTCTTCCAATTTCACTCCCCATCCATTACTTCCTCCTACTCATTGCCGTCTTTGGCACTCTGAGTGTACTTAATGTGATAATTTGCTTAAATTTCTTTTTCCATTTGATGACTACTGCTTTTGGACCCACAACCCTAATCAGGTAACCCTAATAGCTGCTGAGATCATAAACGTGGGAATGGAGGTGTTCATCCCCTCCTCCATCAAAACTTTTTCTCCCCCTAATACTTGGTGTGAGTGCCTGCTCCATGGCCATTCTGGCTAAGGATTGGGCATGCTGGTTGTGCCCAGCCTCTCTCTCTGATTTCACCCGCTTTGCTTTTATTACAGCCAGAAATCACTGCACTGCTTAGATTCGTAGGTTTAAAGCTTTTTTATTAAGAAGAAAAGTTGATTGCCTGCCTCCTCTCCCACTGATAAATGTTTCTGGTTCTTACCCAAAAAAGTTCTCCAAAAACTTCTGTAACTCAGTTCTCCCATGAACACGGTCACTCTCTCTGGCTCCCATTTTCCTGCTATCTCTTTCATAAGTGATTCCAGTGCCCTTAACCCTTCTACATTACCCCTTTCTAACCCAGTCCCCTGTCCAATTCTTTTTTCACGCAAAGTCTATAATGTTCTTTGCTCTCAAAAGACAAGTAGTGTATCTGGACTTAACGGTATCCTTGCAAGGTTCCTTAAGGAGTTTGCAACTGAGCTGACTCCAGTGCTTTGTCAGTTTTCTCACCTCATTCTCTCAACCTGTGTCAGTCTTTAATCTTGGAAGCATGCTCTAGTTCAGCATTTCTTAAGGACAGTGACCATTTTATTCCTTCTAACTACTGAACAATTACCCTAATATCTCCTATCGTTAAAGTATTTAAAACTTTATATTGAATTCTCACTTCTTGCAACATCTTGAACTAACTTGTTTATTTTTTATCACCAGTACAGCTTCCACAAGGTAAGATCCACTGGTGACCTCCTTTCCTATCTCACTCATGCATGGTCACCTTCTCTAAAGACTATGGGGAATCTTTTGTTGTTGCCCTTGGTATCTTTAAGGCTTTTTTGACAGTGTGACACAAGGCTCTGTTACCAGATTTCCTGGTTATGGCTTGTTTCTTTCTGACCGCTTTATATCTGTGGTTGTTGACAGGGCAACATTGAGCTCATTGGTGTTCCACAACACTCTGTTCTTTCACCTACTCTGTTTCTCCTTTTCATCACCTATCTTCTTCAGTCCCCACCTCCCTCTCTTCTCCATGCCTTTGCCTGTGATTTTACCCTTCATTTTTCCTGTGGCTTCTCTTCATAACCCTCATCTACTACTCGTAACTAGTCTTGTACAACTTTTTTTCATTTCACCATTCCGATTAATATAAAGTGTCTAAGTTGAGCACGGAAAATTTAGTTACATAATGCCTCCAAGACAATGTCTGGCTATCTCTTTGTCTTCTTCTCCTGACACCCAGATTGTCTTTGAAACTAAAAAAATTTGCCCTCTTAAATCTCTTCACATATTATGAAGTCATATAGCCTCTAACTTGTCTTGGTGGAGTCCCATCGTCCAAATTTCTAAAACTGCATCTAAAAGAATTGGGATTTCTGTTTTGTTTTCATAATTTTCAGTTACTTAAACTCAGTAAAGGTTTTATTTTTCCATGCATAGAATAGTTCTCACATCTGGTGGTGTTTATTATACTTATCTCCTTGATAGGGTTTAATGTAAAGCAGTCAGACTCATTAATGCCCCTTTTCTTGATTTAAATTAGGTTCTCTTTCTCGTCGTCCTTCGGTATCATCCCTTCCCCTTTTCTAGCTCTACCAGTACTTTTTTACTGCTCTGAAACTGTGTAACACTCGCTAAGTGACCTTGTGCCACATATACTGTGCGGAGATTTGTAGCTCACAGATTGGATGTTGTAGTGAATGCTTCATCCCATCCACCTCTAGACTCTGGAACTCTCTTCTTCCTCCAGTCTTTCCTAACTCATATGACTTCCTCTCCTTCAAGAAGCTGATCTACCTTCATCACAGGACCATATCCAGCCATTTTTCTTCATCTTCATTACTTTTATTATTCTTTCAGCCTGTCCTTTTGCTATAGTTTATCATTCTTTTACTTCTGCCTTGTCCTTCAGATTCTAATTTTTCTTCATCTCCGTGTTTTCTTGGTGCCTGGGCCTGACGATGGCAATTTTCCTGCCTGTCCTGGTGTTGCACTGGTAGGAAGCTATGCTATATACTGTATATAGTTTTCTAACACAGAGGCATGATTTGGTTCTTCATATTATTTTCGTAATTTGAGAAGCAGTAGGGCTTTTTTATTAATTCCTTGGGGAGGAATTGTCCACACAATGACTTTTTGAGCATATTTCCGCAAGAAGGAATTAGATATGACAGAGGTCACCTATGTATTGCATTTATCTCAATTAGTACATTTAATCTTAGCACAAGTTTTGGTTTAGAAATGGTAATGAAAGGAAATGTCTTTGTGCTTCTCTAAGTACCTTATACAAGTGTATTGAGAAAACCAACTTGTATAGATGAAATAAAGAAGTGATTGTAAGATACTGGTGCTAATGACTGTTGATATATAGGATCGTGGACCTCCAGATCCGGTTAAGTGGAAAAAAAAAACATATGTCAAACATCCCACCGTAAGCTTGGATATGGAACCGACTCATGCATTGGTTGCTTCAAAGTTGTTGACCTCTCAGGTTAAAGCGTTGGCTGGTGAAATTACAGGTTTCCTGTTCACTGCTTTTGTGAACCCTTTGAATTTGAGAGTTTTCAGGATGTTTCTTCAAGAAGAACATTGTTGTATGGCGTTTCATGGATGCTTATAGCCTTGTACAGCATTTCATAGATGCCTATAGCCGCTAGAGGGCAGAGTGCACACCCAGAGACCCGCCGCCACAGGACTGGCATACAGAGCCCGCGTCACTTTAGTCTGAAGTCAGAACTTGTCGGGGGCAGAAGTTACGTCCATAGTTAGCAACCTCCCCCTAAGGGGGCGGGAATAGTGAGTGACAGGAACTATAGAAATGGGAGTTCTGAGGTGTTAAATAAGTGTATCCTCTAATAAATAACTTTAAAGAAGAATTTGCATATCTGTTATTACCGACCTCGCTACCTATAATACATGGATAGTGTAAGAAAAACACTATCTGTCATTGGTGGCAGCTTAAGGATGCATCCACGCCGTTACTACAGCGGAGAGACAAGAAAAAAGAATAATGAATATAGAAGAAACAAATATAAAAAAAGGATATCTGAAAAAAGTGCTTTAGTGTTAAGAAACTTCTAGAGGCTTAAAAGCGGCGAGTCGGCGACGTCGAGGGAGAAAGCCTCAGCTCTGACAGTATCAATTTACCAGAACCAGTCACTCCTCTCCCCCATCCCCATATTGGCAAGGTCCTCCGCAGAAAGAATTGTCCCTTGTGGCCTCCATGTACACCACCATCACAGTGCACTGCACTGTGACCATGGCTTTGAGAGAAAACGCCCCTACTAGAAGTTATTTGTTGCCGGGTCCAACCAAGAAGATGGCGATTCCTCAATTTTATGAGAGAGATGGACGACGTTGGCGGGAAAATCAGCAAGTCATGGAGACATGATGTCCTTCAAACAGCACCCCAAAATAGCTAAGTATTTGTGATCTGTATCCAGTGAGTAATGGGACAAATTATTAAAAGAAATTGAGGTCGGAGTTTTCCGCCATTTCATTTGTAGTTATCTTTGACTCAGCCACCCCGCATGTAAGAGGGGTATGGCTTTAGTAATGTAATAAAAGTTGAATTTCTGTACCCATTACTAACATGGATAATTTGTATTAATAGCTATAAGCAGTAATAAACTCCATTTTTGTTATAAGTTGAATAATATAACGAGTAATTGCATTTGAAGGGTGTTCAATTTATTTGTATTAATGCCTAAGTTACTTATTAAACAGCCAAATGTATTGATTTTAATTGAAAAAGATTTAATGTACGTGTAAAATAATTTCTTTATATTAATTTCTTAAAGCGTAAGAGTCCTAGTGAGAAATATCCTTACACCTGCTTTCAAGGTTATTTCGTGTTTTCGCTGGTGATATTTTTAGAGAGAAAAATGCGGGAATGACCAATCGTTTTTCCAACGTCGATATTATAAAGCAATAATAATTGTACTGATCTTTGATATTAAATTACATGTATGATATATCCTTTTGAAGAATAAGAAAATTCTATGATGTTGTTTAGATCCTTACTGTTTAATACAATGAGTTTTTATTTTTGCGTTATGCAGGCGGGAAGAGTAGAGTCGAGTAACTTGTGCTGTTATAGGGGGGAGTTTGTGTGTTACCTTAACTCACCCTAGTTGGGGGTATAGGGAGGACCTATGACTGGTGACGCGGTCATGCAACCTCCGGGCCGAAAGCGGTTTCACACTCCTTCAGAGTGACGGGGAAGGGAAACCTCGCATGGTACATAGATAAGTGAAGAAGGGAAGTATACAGAGAGAAAGGGGGTGAGTGTTTTGAACGTGGCGAGTGCGGGAGAGAATGGGTGTGACTGACTGGGGGTTATCATGGGAGGGTTGCTTTCGTGGGTGGAATTGCGGGAAAGACTGTTGGGGAAGCAAGATGGGAATAGAGTCTGCGAGGATTCTTCCCCTGCGTCACCTTGTCTTTAAGCAAGCCATATGCGCATAGTTTTAATGGGAGATGAGGTAGTTGTTGCGATGTCTATTCAGAGATATTTTTGAGTCAATGTCATTATCCACCCACCCAGCTATGGTTCAGATGCAAATTTTTATTTTATATTATTTGATGTTCGAGAATACCAAGAGAGATATTAAGTGATAAAGGACACGAATCTATGAATGATTCTTTATTTTTGTTTCCAGCTGCATTATATACATTACTTGTCCAAAAGAATATGTTGAATAGATAAAATAATACTTTGAAAGTTTTAGCCATGATAATGTTTGTCACAATTATTTTAGCTTGGTCATGAGGAAGAGTGTAAACTCACAAGAAATGACAACAAGAATGTCACACAGCCGTTTGTTGTATTTGAAAGAGACGAAGTTGACCCAGAAACCAAAGAGACAGGTGAGGAACAGCACCTACACACAAAGCTCCCCACAAAAGCTAGCCATATGAAGTCTAGAAGACAGATATTGAGCAGCATTTTTTGGTAGGAAAAGGAAGTTCAGTGTTACCCCGGTTATTCGCGCTTCTTGGTTCGCGTTCTCACTCTATCGTGGTTTTTTTTGGATAAATTATTGTTTTATTTTATGGGTATACGCAAAAATATTAAAATATTGAATTTTTTTTTTTTCAGTATTTTCATTTTTTTATTGAAATTTACGTTGCGTGCTGTTATTTATAATGTAAAGGGTGTTTTTTTTAACAGTGCAGGGAGGGTTTATACAGTTCGTAAACGAAAAAATAATTGTAAATGAGTATGTGTGTCACGTCATCATCACCTCATTCATCGTAATTTTATCCATCACTTTCATAAAAATTTACGTTGCTTGCTGTTATTTATAATGTAAAGGGTATTTTTTTAACAGTGTAGGGAGGGTTTATGCAGTACGTAAATGAAAAAATAATTTTAAATGGGTATGTATGTCACGTCATTATCACCTCATTCACCGTACTTTTATCTATCACTTTCATAAAAATTTACGTTGCTTGCTGTTATTTATAATGTAAAGGGTGTTTTTTTTAACAGTGCAGGGAGGGTTTATACAGTACGTAAACGAAAACATAATTGTAAATGAGTATGTATGTCACGTCATTATCACCACATTCACCGTAATTTTATCTATCACTTTCATAAAAATGTACGTTTCTTGCTGTTATTTATAATGTAAAGGGTGTTTTTTTAACAGTGCAGGGAGGGTTTATACAGTACATAAACGAAAAAATAATTGTAAATGAGTATGTATATCACGTCATTATCACCTCATTCACCGTAATTTTATATATCATTTTCATAAAAATTTACGTTGCTTGCTGTTATTTATAATGTAAAGGGTGTTTTTTTAACAGTGCAGGGAGGGTTTATACAGTATGTAAACGAAAAAATAATTGTAAATGAGTATGTATTTCACATCATTATCACCTCATGCACCGCAATTTTATCTATCACTTTCATAAAAATTTACGTTGCTTGCTGTTATTTATAATGTAAAGGGTGTTTTCTTTTACAGTGCAAGGAGGGTTTATACAGTACATAAACGAAAAAATCATTGTAAATGAGTATGTATGTCACGTCATCATCACATTCACGGTAAGTTTTCCTATCACTTTCATAAAAATTTACATTGCTTGCTGTTATCTATAATGTTAAGGGTGTTTTTTTTAACAGTGCAGGGAGGGTTTATACAGGACGTAAACGAATAAATAATTGTAAATGAGAGTGTATGTCACGTCATTATCACCTCATTCACCGTAATTTTATCTATCACTTTCATAAAAATTTACGTTGCTTGCTGTTATTTATAATGTAAAGGGTGTTTTTTTAACAGTGCAGGGAGGGTTTATACAGTGTAAACGTAAAAATATATTAAAATATCTATGTACATATAGGCGGATCCTACTTCGCGGATTTCCTGGTTCGCGCCGGGTCCCGGAACCGAACTACCGCGATAAGTGAGGCAACACTGTAGTTAAGTACCTACCCGATCATAAGTATAGAAAAGGAGAAGAAATATATAACTTCCCCCTGTCTCCTGAGGTAATGCTGTTAAAGTCACTGGAAAAATTTTAATTTGAGTTAGTAGAAGAATATATATATTATTACTATTATTCATGTACAACTCCTTAAGAGATTATGAAACTTAAGCAAAATTCATTCTTTAATGTTGCAAATGAAATATTCTTTTTTTTCCTTCTAATTTTATTACTGCATGGACAGTAAATTTTTTTTTGTGTTTAATTTGAGGGAGGGACATAGCCCTAGTGCAATAAAAGTAAAATTTAAAAATAATCATTGTTCACTATTGTTCCTTTTTATGATATGTATAAACACTCTCATATTAATTTAGTTTCTTTGAGCTTTTCAGGCAGGCAATGTGTTGGAAGGAATGTATTCTCTCTTTCTCGAGTCATATGGGGGGTGGACTGCAAAGTATTTCAAGGCCATCCAGTCAACACACCCTCTCTCTCTCTCTCTCTCTCTCTCTCTCTCTCTCTCTCTCTCTCTCTCTCTCTCTCTCTCTCTCTCTCTCTCTCTCTCTCTCTCTCTCTCTCTCTCTCTCTCTCTCTCTCCCAGACTGAAACATGCTACTTCTTTATGTTAACAGAATGTTATAATTATTGATTCTTTTTTTTATTTTTTCGGCAAATTTACTAGATGATAAATGTGCCCAAGTTTTATTACAGTTGATAAGTTTTTGCATGCTGATAATGCACAAATACTGATAAGACATAAGTTGAACTGATTATATAAGTTTTTCTACCACATATTGCAACTGTTTTAGATAATAGATAAATCTCCCACTGACAAATTGGGCAACCAGAAAGTTGATGACTATGCTCATATATATATATATATATATATATATATATATATATATATATATATATATATATATATATATATATATATATATATATATATATATATATATATATATATATATATTATGACTGCAGGAATTCAAATAGTAAAAGAGACTATATTAGAATGAGCATTATTATGAGATATAAGTACAGAACTCTGTTCTTACTTCAAATTGCCAGTCTCAGTTGTATATATACTGCTATTCTGATTTAGTATTTTTATATCATTTTTATTATTCTTATTTTGACTATGATTATTAATATTGTTATTATTATGTTGGCTGTTATTGTTGCTATCACTCCATGGCCTTTTGCATAATTATTATTTTAGTAAATGCTATCAGCAGTAACTAAATGATTTGTATTTTATAGCTTGAATTCATGCATTTATGTTACTGTAGTCACTGCTAATAAGAATATTTCTTTATTGACTGTTCTCAGCATTTCATGACTTTCTTTTTGATATCTATAGTATACTAATGTTATGTATCAGTTACTCAGCTAAGTCCTAAGTATCTTGGAATAATAATCTAATGGTGTACACACATACTTTCAGTTACCACCCTATTTCCAGGCAGCCCCTACCTGCAATTTGAGATTCTATTTTCGCAAACCAGTCCCTTTTTACCCATTGGAGAGATTGCAAGTGCCTGCAGATGCAGGGAGGCGAAGTATACCCTCTGAATGCAGACAGAGGCCTTTGTTTTTATGCAGAGGTCATATGTATTCTTTCTGCATTTGTACTAGCGACATTAGGTCCTAATTTCCGGCCCTAGAATCTACTCCAGGCTATGTTTGTATTATTCATCTAGTGGAGGGAGATGCACCTCATTGAGGAGGTGCGTGAGAAGTGGTCATAGGACCACCTCAAGTCGCATGAAAGCGGGCAGGAGGGATTGCCAGCAGATGCATTGACGCCCTCCCTTTGTCCGGCCACTCTCCAGAAAAGAAAGAATTAGTGGTATCTTGTTACAACCCGGACCTACCTCAAAGTTGTCAGGTGGGGGGCCTGGGAAATTAGGCTTTGGGAATCCCAACACCTAGCAATGATGGGTATCTGAGGGGCTGGGGAAATGAAAATCCCCAAAAATTAAAAATGAAAAGGGGGAAAGAAAAAACTCCCCATACATATAATAAATTTAGTGACAATGAAAAAAAGGGAATTGAAAATCCCTATAATAGAACATTTTAAAAGTAACAATGAGAAAAGGGAAGTGAGAATCCCTTTAATTTAGAAAGTTTAATTAAAAAGTATTTTCCCCCACGCATTCGATCTGATAAAAATGGGAAAGAAAATGGTCCCACCATCTTTGACAACAATTGGTGGAAGAACAAATATTGTAACTTTTTTTTTTTTTTAGTTTTAAAATTAATTTTAAGAATATCCTCAAAGCCTCCCTTAGATTTAAGATTATTAGAATAAGTGTCATTTATCAATTGTGCATGTTGAATTCTATTTTTTTTTCTCACTATGATGTGTGTTAACTGTTACAATTTGCAAAAATCATACTCACTATATATTATATTATTTAGGTGATTACCTAATTGTGTTTACGGGAAAGAGCCCAAAGCTCGTATCTTCCCGTCTCATGATCGGTTCCATTTTGTACTTAGTGATACTTATCATACCTATCCTTAAAACTATGGATTGAGATAGCATTAACTACCTCCTCGCTTAGCCAATTCCAATCATCAACTACTCTTACACTGAAAAAGTATTTCCTTACATCTTGCAAAGAAGTTTTCTTACGAAGCTTCAAACTATGACCTCTAGTTCTAGAGCCAGCCATATCAAAATATCGATCCCTATCCACTCTATCATAACCATGAAGGAATTTAAAGACTGTCACCATATCCCCCCTCAATCTTCTAGCTTCGAGTGATGGTAAGTCTAATTCCCTCAGCCTCTCATCATAACTGAGATTGCGTATTTCTGGCAGCAGTTTCTTGGCATGTCTTTGAACTTTTTCAAGCTTAGCTATGTGCTTTTTCAAGTGCGGATTCCAAAAGGGGGCTGCATATTCGAGTTTTGGCCTCACATAGGTTACATAAATATTTCTGAACATTTCCTTGTCCATGTGCCTGAAGGCTACCCTTACATTTGATAAGAATGCATATGCTGCCCTTACTATGCCATTTATATGTATTTCTGTAGACAAATCTGCCAGTATGTTTACTCCTAGATCGCTCTCATTTTCTGTCTCTTGAAATTGTACTCTAGCCACCGAGTAGTCAAGCTTGGGCCTTCTTGCACTTGTACCCATTCTCATTACCTAACATTTTGAAGTATTGAATTTCATTAGCCACTTTTCTGACCACTCATGCAGACTATTTAGATCTTCCTGAAGTTCTCTACCATTGTTCTCGTTTTTTACTTTCTTCACAATCTTTGCATCATCTGCAAACATATTCATGAATGAATTTACAGACTCTGGTGGGTCATTTACATATACAAGGAACAAAAGTGGCCCTAAAACTGAACACTGTGGAACTCCACTACTAGCTCTTCTCCATTAAGTTTTTCTGTTTAAATATTATCATTGTTTTAAGTCATGGTTCAATATTTGCAGATCATAACCAACTGTATTTTATATTATGTAAGTAACATAATTATGTTCACTGAGTTCTCGCTATCATTTTGTCCTTGAATAGTAGTTACAGATTGTAATTGTGAATATTTTTAACTCTTTTCACACCATGACAAATGTTTTGTTTTAGTAAGTAATTGCATATATCATGTCCAAATGTATTGTATACTATTTGAGTAATGTAATAGCTTAATTAGCTTTGTTCTTCAATTATTTTGTCACTGCGTACTAGCTATATATTGCAATTGTGAATACTTAATTTTGATTTTTTGACTTTAATTACAATGCTATTAAAAGGAACATATTGTTCTTTTGTCAGTTTTTTTTGCATAGTAATTTTGATATTCCTGTAATCTGTTTAGACAATTATATGAGATTGTAATAGTTTCATTAGTTAGTTCATTAAATAGTTCTGCCCCGTTTTTGTGTTGAAATATAATGATAGTAAAAAAATTATAAGGCTCTCATGAAAGTAGTTATGCTTAGTCCGATATATTGGATATATTTCAGAGTGGTTGTGGAGGGTGTCGTACGGCATTTCATAGATGCCTATAGCCTTGTATGGCATTTCATAGATACCTATAGCCGCTAGAGGGCAGAGTACGCACTCAGAGACCTGCCGCCACAGGACTGGCATACAGAGCTTGCGTCACTTTAGTCTGAAGTCAAAACTTGCTGGGAGCAGAAGTTACGTCCATAGTTAGCAACATACCCCTAAGGGGCGGGAATAATGAGTGAAAAGAACTATAGAAATGGGAGCTCTGAGGTGTTAAATAAGTGTATCCTCTAATAAATAACTTTAAAGAAGAAAATTCATAACTGTTATTACCGACCTCGCTACCTATAATACAAGGATAGTGTAAGAAAAACACTATCTGTCAACATGTCTACTAAGCCTCTTGTGATGGTTAGTGAGGTAATTGCTGCTGAGGTGCATGAAATTGTTGGACAAGAAGTGGAATATGCTACAAATGCTGTTAGAGTTAAAGCTTTGGAAACAAATGCAGCTGATATTGTCCATTGGTCTAAACAGTGCGTTTTGGCTTAAAAGAAGTCACCATTTGGAGAGGGAACTAGTACAGTTGCAACTTCTGTCAAAATGGGCATAGTTATAGGAAAATTGAATGAGAATTGATGATCATAGATCTGGGTCAGTTGAAAGTTATTAGAATAGAGTGATATAGGGTTTAATGCTATCAGCCTTTCAGTGGAAGGGTTAAAGTTGTCTTGCTAAATGTTTTCAGGAGGCTGATATCTGTGAAATAGAGGAAGGCCTTTATGAGTTGGACTAACCATTTTTAGAGGCTCCTGCACCATTATAAATATAAGTTTGGAGTTTGAGCAGCCACTGGATGTGTCAGAATAGATTTCCTACTCACATTCGCTTTTTGTCTTATTAATGTAGTGATTGATAGCATTCCATATACTTTACGCCACATTGATCACGCCACTCTCCAGTTCTCTAAATGTAAGGGATACTACCATACAAGTAATGTTTGCCTTAGTGTCTTGCATTTCTCCAAGTGTAGTCGAGCCCATGAGACAAAGCTCTGAAGTTCCTAAGAAGGGGAGCAAGTGTCCAATTTGTGAAGAACCAGACCCAGCTTACTCAAAACTTATCCTTTATGCAACGAGGTAACGGCAGTAGATTAAATACCTTGCATGGTGAAACTTCTTTATTCAACTGTCTTGCTGGAATCACCCTTTAGTGTATATGCTAATGCTGCGGTAGTGGGTAAGGTCACATGATGGGTGCTTTTTGGACTGGTAATGTGATGGCAGGACATTTGAAATCTGCATTGGCTGCCATATCAGCTGTTCCCTGCAGTATACTAATCATATAATGATGGCGATTATGGAGATTCATTCTGAGTCTCAGAAAAGTTTTTCTGCCTTTGAACTGCTATGCTCAAATAGTGTAGCAGAGTTACTCAGTAATATTGTTTTTGCCCAGACTTCCTCTTACCCAGTTACAACAGTGAGCAGAATAAAAGGCCTCTTGGCAGCTTTTGCTTTCACTGTTGATGGTAAAATAGTTTCAGCTGGGACTGTTCATGACCAGTGTCAGCCACTGGACAATGCTATTATTCTGTCATCATTTCAAGAGGAAGAGCTTCTCATCCGTGCACTTGTTCATTGTCATCCAGTGGATGATAATGTTACCTCGGTACCAGTACTGTGTGAACTTGTATGAACTGGTGTCCCATCTCTTTCTTTTCATTTGATGTGTCTAGTCCAGCTCCTACAAGTTCAAGTCCATGGAAATCTGGAGTCTGGAATGTAGAGGCAACAAAACATGTCCCCAGTTGTCCTCACCATTGTAACTATTTAGGTAACCATCCTAAGAAACCGGCTTCTTTTGTAAAAAGTATGAACTGACATCATGAATCCCTCCCCTTTCACTGTTCTCTTATAGAGTGTAGTGACAAGAGTCTACTCAAAAGCCCTGAGAAATTTTATAGTGCTTAGTTCATGTTCGCCCTTTTCAGGTCTGCTTTCTGAAACATGGTCACGTACTACTCAATCTTTTATCATTTCAGGGATATTCCATTCACCATCATGAGAGGGATGGTCAAGTGGGAGGCAGTGTGATAATGTTTGCTAGGCTAAATATCTCCATGCAGTCCCTAATTTTACCAGCCTTTTTTTCTATGGCAAGGAATTTTTCGGGGCTACTATCTTTATTCCAAGGTTTCCACTGCATATTCTTTTCTTTTGCAACCCTAGTGGCTCTTTCAGTTTTAATGGATTGGACAGTTACTCTTCCGGGCTACATGCTCAGTTGATTCTGAGTGGAGACTTTAATGCAAACTTTGGAGTTTGGAACTCTGAGGCATTAGACTCTACTGCAAATGTTCTCCCTACACAATTTAACCCATAAAGGGCAGACACCAGTCAGTAATGTGCAACCTTAGGACCGGCACTTGACCCTGAAAAAGGAAGAGGAAGAGAAATGTATAATTAGTTCTTAGATTGTCTTTAGTTTCTTATAGAATATGTAAAATTCGTTTCTTCATATATACACTTTTTCACTGAAAGAGAAATAAATAAATAGAATGAAAGATAAAGAATGAGGTAGATTAAAAAAAAATAAGACAGAGAACAAATGAGAAAGAGAACAAAAGAGGAAGAAAATGAAATTGAAAGAGAATAAATGAGAAAGGCAGCATATGAGAAAAAGAATGACAGGAATGTTGGCCTGCAACTCTGTGACATAAGACCTTGAAAATTCTTGGCTTTGTGTTGGTGAGCGAGAACATATCTCACTCACCAGTCATGATTGCTATATACTTCCCCCTTCATGTTTGATCAAACCCTGGTTAAACTCATATATTTGGTTTAAAACAAGCCCGTGGAATTTTAATATAATTTGACGAGAAACACCATTTCTTTATCTGCTCTTCGTGTGATGAGGTCCATGCCTGAGTAGTTAAGATCTATCTGATAGCACAGTATTTCTCCACTGGATTTGCTTATTGCGGATAATAGTCACATTCTAAATTTTACTATCTCCTCTATGTAGATGCTAGCATGCTTGACTATAGAGTTGGTAGGCCGATAGGGATACGGCTTCCAGTCTTAATTCCCCAGTCACATATTCTCCAGGATCAGTTGTTGGACTGATCCAACAGATAAGCTGAAAGCCCTACCTGGGAATGGATGGGGGATTTTTATTTCTCTGCTATACCTTGGTACTAGTGACTACTTCCCTATTTCACTCACATTGTCAGATTCTTCAGTATAGAAACTCATCAAGTTCCATGGTAGGTGGGTCCTAGAAGACTCACCTTGGCCTTATTGGAAATGACATTGAGGATCTCCTTTAGGTTTATGGGACTCTTTAGAAAATAACATTGAATTTCTGGTGACTAACTTTTAATCATCCAAAATATTGGATTCCTTGGTGAAATGAGCTATGCTCCCCAGCTTGGGATTAAAGGAGACATGCAGGGGCGAATATACTAGCATTATAGTATTGAAAACCTTGTCAGTACAAGATAGCAGTTGCAAATTGTAAGTGTAATACTTTTTGTGAAGTGTGCTTCCTGGCATTCTTATTGCTCTCAGTTGTCAGCTCAATAATCCGTTTCTTGAATTTGGGATGTCTTCCAGAGTGCCCATAGGAGTCTGACCTGCTTCATGTCCTTTTTATGATGCAAGTGGACAACCTCTTTCTTTTTTTTATACAAGGCTGATTCTGTGACAGACTTTAGTAGGGATATTTTGGACTGGCATATTTTACTCCCACATGAGGAGGACTCATAGGAGATCTCTGTTGCACTTGACTATTTGGAAGATGATTATAATGTCCCATTCACATACAGTGAATCAGAGAAAGCCCTTTACACCATACTCAATGGTAAAGCCACCAGTTTGGAAAGTGTTTTTAGAATTTTTAAATCACTTGCCCCTCATTATCGTAGTTTTCTTTTGAATTGTGTGAATGTAAGTTGGAGAGTTTGACTTTTACTCTGTCCTCTAAGGCATGCCCAAAAGACTGGAAAAGATATAACATTACCCTATGAATAGTCTCCTATATCTCTCCTTTCCACTTCAGGGAAGATATGTGAAAAGTGAATGTCTTAACGTTTATACTAGTTCCTTGAGTTTCATTATCATTTGCCTCCTCCCCAGTCAGGATTTCGTAGGCACTGTTCTTCTATTGATCATTTGGTATGATTGGAACATGCCCTCCAGTGTGCTCTAAGGGAAAGGAAAGTAATCCTGGTAAGTTTTTCTGATTCTGAAAATGCTTTTGACCTTTTCTCATGTGGCATTTCTGGTTAAACTCCCTTGCCTTAATATCAAGAGAAAAGGTCTGTTCTGCCTGAAATAATTTTACAAGATAGAAAGTTTCAGGTTTCCTTGTTATGTGCAGTATTGAAGACTTCCTTAGTTTCTTGGGTGTGCCCTTAGGAGCCATCTAGGTGATGTACCTCTGGTTGAAAAGCTTAGTTGATCAAGTTGTTCTGACGTTTTGTTTTTAGCCTTTATTCTCTTCTCATTGACACTCCCATGAAACTATGTTCATTGCAGCATAAATGGGAATCTTAATATTCAGACCCTATATATTCTGCCTCCAAAGATACTGCATGCCCTCTATACAGTTAAAGTCCATAAATGATTTCCTGACTCCCTTCATGTCTATACTGATGGTTTAATCGAATATTATGAAGAGAATGGAAAGAAGCATTAAAAACAAACAACAAGCAAACTTGCTATATAATATCGTCAGGGAAATAGTGTCGTAATTATTTTGTACTATCCCATCTGAATTCACCAATTTGTAAGATGACTGGGTTATCCCACCGCTTGTCACCAGTTGTCGTGATGAATTCTTCTCACTACGTTAATATTAGTACCAGACGGGTACAAGGTAAGAATGGACAAGCGGTGATTCCTTTATCTTGATTTATTTTGAGTTTACATGTTCGAGCCTCAATACCCCCACCCTATGATTAACAAAATCTATGATATATTCGTGCCCCGGGCAAAGTTCTAACTAACTGTGCCTGCCCTGGGTGGTTCTTGAAATACCCCAAGGGCAGGGCGTGGCTTGACATCCAGTCCTGCCAATGAACTCAAGTGACATCCAGTCCTGCAAATCAACTCCAGGTTCGAAGTGGAGTCCCTTCTATTTTGGGGAGGAGCTATTTCAACAAGCCTATTGCAAAGGAGTGGGTGGCAATTGTCTATTGCCATTGGGTATCTCCCCCGGGCATGTACTTCCATTTAGGTCAAATGTTCATGTGTGGTATTGGGAATAGAGGACTTGTTTATATCTCACGCCCTCTTGAGGTACTTGACGCCAGGTGCCGAGTCCCATGGGACCAGCCATATATCTTCGTGACCCTTTTAATATTAGCCTTATCCCAGCAAAACACTGGAGAGAGTGTTCAATGTCCCCTTTGACCTCTAGCAAGACTTCAGTCATGCGACATCCCTCCCCACTACACTGAAATATCTCTTATTTCAGTTTTATCATCCTAACTAACATTTGTTTACATTAAAAACGGGGCCGAATTATTTAAGCTATTATCTAAGAAATCCTATTTTTATGAACTCTAAACAGATTACACAAACATAGCATATATATATTAATGATTTTTTTTCCTTTAAAGTAAATCTACAGACAACTAGAGCATGCAGAGTCTATTTCCTTGTTGGAAATCTTTAATACAAACATATTCTTATATTTAAACAAAAATAACCTTAATCAGTATAATTTCAGTGTGTAACTAATATCAAACATTAATTAAGATCAAAAGTCAGTTTAGATCATAACGTTAATTCATCTACTTCTCTCGTTTCTTCAAAAGACAAAATTTGGTTAGTTACAGTAAAAGTATGAATCATGTAGAACATTAGCAAACAAATTAAGTAGAGTATTAGCATGTATACACATTTAAAATGCTATAGACCATAACATCAATAATAATTTCTATAAGAAACCTTATCTTATAATTTCTACTCCTATCATTATTAGGGGGCATTGATTTGTCTTAAAACTAAGCCTTAAAAACTACTGAAACAAAACATGTTTTACTGTTTGTAAAGTCAAAACATTCACTATTTCAATATTCAATTACTATTCAGAGACCAATTAATATGAGAACTTAATGGACACAAAGATTAAATCATAATTCAAACAATGATGATGCTAAAGCAAAACAAAGATATTATTTAGGCAGAAAAACAACAAATCATACAATTTATCAATGGCACTTATTCAAAAAACTTTATCTAAGGGAGACTCTGAGTTTTCGCTTAAAATTATCTTAAAGCTAGTAAAACAAATAAAATAAGAAAAATTAAATTTGTCTTTTAGCACAGTGGTCAAAGACGGTGGGGACATTTTCTTTCCCATTTTGTCAGTTCTAATACGGGGGTACTTTTAATTAACTAATAAGGGATTTTCCATACCCTTTTTTCTCTCTTCACTAAAGTTTGGACATGTATAGGGATTCCCTTTTCTTTCTGTTTGGATCCCATTAATGCGTTTACGTGGCTTCTAAAGGTATTATTAAGATGTTTTAAAAGACTTCTTTTTTTTCTTTTTTCCTTCACTACAGTTAGGACATGTATGGGGATTACCCTTTTATTCTGGGATTTCATCAATTCGTTTACATGGCTTTTAAAGTGTTATTAAGATGTTAAAGACTTTTTTTTTTTTCTTTCCCTTGCTCATGAAATTTTTGCTAGGCGTTATTCAACGGTTTCCATGTGTCCTCTCCTTTTCACTCCCCCGCCGTCTTCACTGCAGGCCCAGGTTCGTACACTACCACATATTATCTTCTTTCTAAGATAGGCAAGACAAAGAGGAAGTGATCGATGCATCTTCCGAACCCCTCCAGCCTGGCTTTTTCGTCCTACCTTCATGCCGATCTTGACTAAGACCACCCTTGTAGGAGACCTGCAACGTCACAGCGATTCTCTTCAGTACTACATACATACGTACCTTCGAAGCAGACCTCGGGATGAAAATTTGAACCTATGTCACTTCTACAGTTGTAAGAAAGGTTCCCTATGACTTCGGGGTACCAACAATGGCCATACGTCGGTAATCTGAGGCTATACTTTGCCTCCCCTGCAACTGCAAGTGATTGCAATCTCTATTCAATGGGCAACAGGGACTTGATTGAGAGAGAACAATATCTAAAGACTTTTAGAAATTGCAGGTCGGGGCTGCCTAGGAATAGGGTGGTAATGGAAGATATGTGTCTACACAACTAGGTTATTATTCCAAGATACTTAGGACTTAGCTTAGAAACTGATACATAACATTACTATAGATATAAAAAAGAACAATCATTAAATACTGAGAAAAACCACTAAAGAAATATTCTTATTAGCTGTGGCTACAGTAATATCAAGCATAAATTCAGATAAAGAATACAAATCATCAGGTTACTGCTGATTGCATTTCAAAAATAATAATTAGCAACAGGCCATTGAGAGATAGCAACAATATCAGTCAACATAATAATAACATTACTAATAATCATGATCAAAATAAGAATAATAAAAAATAAAATAAAAATACTAAATCAGGAATAGCCATATATATACAATGGAGACTGGCATTCAGAAGTAAGAACAGAGTTCTGTACTTATATTTCATAGTAATGCTCATTCTAACACAGTCTCTTTTACTATTCAAATTCCTGCTGTCATAATCTATGTATATATATAAGAGCATAAGTGGCAACTTGCTGGCTCCCCAATTTGTCAATGGGAGTTTTTATCTATTCTCTAAACAGTTGCGATATGTGGTACAAATATTTATGCAATAACAGCATGCAAAACTTTATCAACTGAAATAAAACGTAGGCACAGTTATCGCCTTGCTTCGCTGGAAAAAACAAAAAAACAAACAAAAAAAGAATCAATGACGGCAACATTCTTTTAGCATCGGAAGGAGCTTATGTCAGTCTCAGAGTAGAGAGAGAGAGAGAGAGAGAGAGAGAGAGAGAGAGAGAGAGAGAGAGAGAGAGAGAGACGGGGCGACCTTGAAATACGTCGCGGTATCCACCCTGTGATCAGGGGAGACGGGCTTCCTCCCTTTAAATGTACTGAAAATAAAAAAATTAATTATCGCGGAGTATCTCTACATAATAAAAGAATAAATAAACAAATAAAAGTGAACAAACCCTGAGCAATGACTATCAATAGAGTTTTACGTTTATTGTCAGAGGGCTATTCTCATTCCCAATTAAAAAAAAAAAGCAAAAGAACTTAGTGTACAACTGCAGAAACATCGAAGCATAAATCTATTCCTCTCTGTTTAATATTGCTAAGGACTTTACTGTAATAGCATACACATCCTTGTCTATAATGGCGATCTTTTTCTTGCTATATATCAGAGGGTCGAGTCGAAGCACACACTCTAAAAGGCAACATATCCCTGATGAAATTAAAGCAAAATATTACAATCATATGTGACAATATCTCTACTACTATCAACAAAAGTACAAATATCTTTTTCTTAACAGACGTCTTCTAATGACTTAAGTATCATTAATTTTAAATTTAAAACTCAACATATAATCTTTGAGAATCTCAATTATCTTAATTAGCTCAAATGTAATTTTAAATTCATGACGAGGATAGTAATTAACAATAATTATTTCTAGATAATCTTTTCAATATTCTTTAATTATAATATATCAAAGGGATTAAGATTTTAAAGATTTCTTCAATACAAAAAGAACTATATAACAAAAACGGGTATCTGAAAGACTATAAAAAGTCTGTCTCTGTGTATGCAATAATAAAAACAAAAAGTATATTTCATTAGCAACAGTAAAGAATGCATTTTGCTTAAGTTTCAAAATCTCGTAAGGAGTTGTACATGAACAATTCAAACGTGAAATATATATATTCTTTTACTATCTCGAATTTAACTTATTTAAATTACTAAACAACAGAATTTCCTCCAGAACAGGGAGAAGTTCAACATATAACTGTTCTGTCTGTTTGCTTTTACGGGGGTGCGCATGTGGGCGCTGTTTTCTCTCCTGTTCTTTTGGCTTCTGGATCAACTTCTGCTCTCTCAAATACGGGAAACGGCTGTGTAACATTCTTGTTGTCATTTCGTGTCAGCTCTCACTCTTTCTTTATGACCAAGCTGAAATAATTTTGATAAACATTATCATGGCTAAAACTCGCAAAGTTTTATTTTATCAATCTAACATATCTCTTCAGACAAATAATGTATATACTGCAGCTAGCAAAGAAAATAGAGAATCATTCATAGATTCACGTCCTTTATCACGTAATATCTATCTTGGAATCTCTCGGAAATCAAATAATAATCTCATTGGTGGAGTAGGGGACAAAACAAAAATAAAACAAACTTGGCATCTCAACCATATCTGGGCAGGTGGAGAATCATTTTCTCAAAAATATCCCTCAATAGATATTGCAACAGCGCATCACCTCCCATAAATATACTCTGATATGGCATGCAGAAGAACCTGGCGGAGCAGGGGAACGACCCTCGCAGAGCCTCCCCAATCGTGCTTCCTAACGGTGCTTTCCGCGATTTCACCCCCTAGAGCAACCCCCCATTATACCCCCAGTCATTCATACTCATTCTCTGCCTCACTCGCTGCATCACTTACAAAACAATCATCCCCGTTCTGTAAAATTCCCTTTTATTTACAACACGTTGGTTTCCCTTTCCCGATCCCTCTGAAGGAGGGTAAAGGTGAAATCTCGGTTGGGCCGCGCGGTCACAAGACTGCCTCACCAGTCCTAGGTCCCATTCTAACAACAAACAAACATTCTACTCCCTTGAAGCTACGTTTGGGTGACACTGAAAAACCTTCCCTATTCTAGGACAGCACGAATTCCTCTAATTTAATCTTACAGTCGCCTGCATAGCGCGAAATTAAAAAAACTCCTCTCTAAATAATATCACAAAAGTTCTTATTCTTCAAAAAAACATGCCACACACGTATCATAATATTAATTCCCCATCAAAACAACATGAAAAGAACGACCTGTCATGTATGTCTTTCTTTCGCTAAAACATTACTCCCTCGGAGAAAAAACAAACAAACAAAAAAAGAAAGAACCTTGAAAACAGATGCAATCTTAACACTCGACTTCTTACGCTTTAAGAAATTAATATAAAAATGATTTTACACGAACATTAAATTTTCTCAATTAAAATCAATACATTCGCGTTTTTTTTTAAATTCAATTTGGGCAATAATACAAATAAATGGAACACCCTTTAAACGCAATTACTTTATATTATTCATATAATAACAAAAATGGAGTTTATTACTTCTTATAGCTATTAGTACAAATTATCCATGTTAGTAATGGGTACAGAAATTCTACTTTTATCAACTTATTAGGCGCCACACCCCTCATAGGTGGGTTGGCTGAGTCAAAGCATAACTACAAGATAAAATGGCGGTGTCCACCGACCTCAGTTTCTTTTAATAATTGTCCCATTACTCACTGGATACAGATTACAAGTACTTAGCTATTTTAAGGAGGTGGTCCTGAAGAACTTCATGGCAGAAGGCAAGGAAGGAGGGGATTCTCCTTCTGGGCTCGGGGGGTTTCCGCCCAATTCTCCATCTCTCGAGTAAAATCGACGAATCGCCCTCTTCTTGGTCGGATCCGGCAACTTATACTTCTTGTAATGGGCATTTTCACTCAATGCTCCGGTCACACTTCGGCTTACTAAGAAATATCTTAGGAATAGTTCCTTAAAAGTTTCATAATATTCTCTGTTTGACCACTCGTCACTTCTCATCTGCAGACCCAAGTATTTCAGGAAGTCGACCGCGGGAATTTTGGACGGACATTCTAGGTCTTTTACATTTGCGCCGTCGAGGTATAAAGGTGAATTTTTGACTCGAGGCGCCTTTACAACCAGGGCACGGGGTGGGGGCTTGTCCTGCTGTGTTCCCTGTGTCACCACGGGGCTCGGAGCAGCAGGCTGTTCGTCGATGTTTGAGGCGTCGGTTTCTCTGTCGGCGTTGCCCACGTTCCTTCTCGACGGAGCGGCGTCGGCAGGAGTTTGTAGGCGCCGCATGTGCTCCTCCAGTTCGAGAATTCTCCTGTGTTTGGCCTCATCACTCATTTCTTGAATTGGGAGATGTTGGATTTCTGCGTTTGCCATTCTTATTTTCTTCGCACTGGTTTCTTCTGATATGAGAGTCTCTTCGTATGTTTTCCAGGCGTCTGATCCGTACTGCGCTGCCACCAGTTGTCGTAATGATTTTGCACTATCCCATCTGAATTCACCAATTTGTAAGATGACTGGGTTATCCCACCGCTTGTCACCAGTTGTCGTGATGAATTCTTCTCACTACATTAATATTAGTACCAGACGGGTACAAGGTAAGAATGGACAAGCGGTGATTCCTTTATCTTGATTTATTTTGAGTTTACATGTTCGAGCCTCAATGCCCCCACCCTATGATTAACAAAATCTATGATATATTCGTGCCCCGGGCAAAGTTCTAACTAACTGTGCCTGCCCTGGGTGGTTCTTGAAATACCCCAAGGGCAGGGCGTGGCTTGACATCCAGTCCTGCCAATGAACTCAAGTGACATCCAGTCCTGCAAATCAACTCCAGGTTCGAAGTGGAGTCCCTCCTATTTTGGGGAGGAGCTATTTCAACAAGCCTATTGCAAAGGAGTGGGTGGCAATTGTCTATTGCCATTGGGTATCTCCCCCGGGCATGTACTTCCATTTAGGTCAAATGTTCATGTGTGGTATTGGGAATAGAGGACTTGTTTATATCTCACGCCCTCTTGAGGTACTTGACGCCAGGTGCCGAGTCCCATGGGACCAGCCATATATCTTCGTGACCCTTTTAATATTAGCCTTATCCCAGCAAAACACTGGAGAGAGTGTTCAATGTCCCCTTTGACCTCTAGCAAGACTTCAGTCATGCGACAATAGCGTGCGAGGATGCATCAGCTGATACGGAGGCAGCAAAACGTTTGCAGATAGAGGTTCGTTCTCCTGCATACTCCTCCTCTTCTACCGCTTAATGCAATTAGATATTATGAAGAGAATTGAAAAAAAGCTTTAAGAACAAACAGCAAACAAACTTGCCATATAATATCGTCAGGAAAATAGCGTGCGAGGGTGCATCAGCTGGTACAGGGGCGGCAAAATGTTTGCAGATAAAGGTTCGTTCTCCCGCATCCTCCTCCTCTTCTACCGCTTAATGCGATCGGATATTATGGAGAGAATGGAAAAAATGCTAAGTACAGTACGTGGATGAGCATTAAGAACAAACAGCAAACAAACTTGTGATATAATATCATCAGGGAAATAGCGTGCGAGAGTACATCAGCTGATACGGAGGTGGCAAAACGTTTGAAGATAGAGATTCATTCTCCTCCATCATCCTCCTCTTCTACCACTTAATGCGATCGGATATTATGGAGAGAATGGAAAAAAAGCATTAAGAACAAACAGCAAACAAACTTGCAATATAATATCGTCAGGGAAATAGCGTGTGAGAGTGCATCAGCCGATATGGAGGCAGAAAAACATTTGCAGATAGAGATTCATTCTCCCACATACTCCTCCTCCTCTTCTACCGCTTAATGTGATCGGATATTATGGAGAGAATGGAAAAAAAGCATTAAGAACCAACAGCAAACAAATTTGCCGTATAATATTGTCAGGAAAAAAGCATGCTAGAGCAAAAACGTTTGCAGATAGAGGTTAGTTCTCCCGCATCCTTGTGCTCACCGCCACCATGCACGTCCCAGTGTATGCCTGTTGCCCACCGCATAATAGAGTGCATTAATTTGTTTACTGTATAGTAAATCTGTATATCTTTTATATTGCACACTATATGCATGTTAATATAAATAACTACAGGTCATGCTGCTTTGTTATGTACTTATAAAATATGTTTTACTTATCGTATATCTTTGGTATAGTGTGTCTATTTATGGTTGTGAAACGTATCTATGCCAATTATCATTGTTTCTTATGGAAAATGACTTGTTATATTACACGATTATTACATTACGCTGCACTTCTGAGAACCTATCTTCGCGTTATTACAAGAACTAGGTGTGTATATATATATATATATATATATATATATATATATATATATATATATATATATATATATATATATATATATATATAGTCGAGTCATCTTTTTTGTTCTTTGTCAAAACATCGTACTATTTGAAGGTTTGCAAATTATCAGTTAATGTTAGCAGCTCTACAGTGGGTCCTTATTTTTCGTTCAGCTTCATTGGTTATTCTTTTGTGTTGATTTTGAGGCAGCCTTATCATATGACTTTATGATATCTATCTGCTTACAGACTATAGTTTGTCATTGGGAAGGTGGTTGTATTATTGCAGTCCAATGTACTCCTGCCCTCTGCAGCATTTTGGAGAATTAGGTAGCAGATAAGTTTTCTTTATCTCTTTATGAGTGTGACAACAGGACAGGTAAGCAAGTTGCTCTCATCAATAAAGGCCTGGGCACGAAGAAAACATTAAAACAAAGAAAAAATAGAAGGTTAAGGACAAGACGGAGATGAGATAATTATGCATAATATGAAAAGGACAGGCTGAAAGTTTGGTAGAAGTATTGAGGACCTGGAGATATGGCAGGATTATGCCCTAAGATGATGATAGATCTGTTTTTTGAAGGAAGATAGGTTATAAGAATTAGGAAGGAGGAAGAGAGTTCCAGAGTCTGGAGGTTGCTGGGCAGAAGCAGATGCTGCACCGACCAATTCACTGGCTACGTAGCTCCACAAAGTGCCTGTGAGACAAGACTGCTTGGAGAGTGTTACGCAGCCTCAGCAGTGGGGGTGGGATACAACTCACCAACTCATCAGAGCAGCATTGGAAAAGAGAAAGGGATGATACCTTATGGCAAAGAGAAAGAGAATCCAGATTAAAAGTAAGAGAAGGGTCAGTAATGAGTCTGGCTACCTTAGATTCAACCCTATCAAGCAGGGACGAATACCTTTATAGATTTTAAGTAACTGTAAAGAGGAAAAGTAGCGACAAACGAAAGAAAACTTCCAATTCTTATTTTTATGCGGATTTAGAAATTTGGATTATGTGATTCCACCAAGACAGATTAGATGCTAGCTGGATTCCTATGTTAATAGAATTAAGAGGGTAAATTTTGATAATTTTGAAGACAATAGGGCTATTAGGATGAGAAGAAGATAAGGAGATAGCCAGAAATTGTGTCTTGGAGGCATTAAATTTGACTAAATTTTGGGTGCCTCACTCGGATACCTTCTGCAAAATGGAGTTGAGAGTAGAAGAAAGAGTGATATGAGACTGATTACGAGCAGAAGATGAAGGTTGTGAAGAAAAGGCAGAGGAGAAATAAAGGTTAGAATTGTCGTCAAAGGCATGAAGAAAAGAGTACGATGGGGATTGAAGAAGATAGTTGATGAAGAGAGGGAATAGAGTAGGTAAAAGAACAGAGCCCTGTGAAACACCACTGGTAACAGGGAATTGGGTAGATGTTGTACCGTTAACAACCACAGATATAAAACAGTCAAAAAGAAAAACTGGAAATAAGGGGACAAAGAGAAGTGGTAAAGCTATAAGCAGGGAGTTTGCCCAACAGAGCCTTGTGCCACTCTATCAAAAGCCTTAGAAATATCAAGGGCGACGACAAAGGATTCCCCATAGTTCCTCAGAGAAGATGACCTTGCATGGGTAAGATAGGACAGAATGTCACCAGTGGATCTTGCCTTATGGAAGCCATACTGGTGATGGGAGATACTCAACTTAGATTCAAGACGTTTCAAGAAGTGAGTATGGAGCAAAGTTTTGAAAACTTTAGTGATAGCAGAAGTTAGGGCAATTGGTCGGTAGTTTGGAGGAATAGAGCAATCACCCTTCTTAGGAACAGGTTACACTATAGCATGCTTTCAAGATGTAGGATATATACAGGTTTAGAGAATGAGGTGATAAAAACGACTAAGAACAGGAGCCATTCATCTGCAAACTCCTTAAGGAACCTTTTAAGGAAACCATTGGGACCAGATGCTTTGTTCATCTTTAGCGAGTGAAGAACCTTATGAACTTTGTGTGAAGAAAAGATAAGGGAGGGCATAGGGCTAGAGAGGGGTAAAGAATGAGGGACAGGTGCACTACTATTGCTTACGGAAGAGTTGGCAGAAAAATGAGAGCCAAAGAGAGTGGCTTTTTCATTGGGAGAGCAAGCTATAGAAGCATCAGGATGAATGAGAGGGGGAAAGCTTGCGTTACAAAAGATTTTGGAGAGTTTTTTGGCTAATACCAGAAACATTTATCAGTGGAAGATGAGTTAAGATCATTAACTTTCCTTCTTATAAAGGAAGCAGTAGACCTTTGATCTGAACAGTACAGCAATTCCTAGCTGTAATAAAAGCATAGCGAGCTAAATTAGAGGGAAAGGCTTGGTACGACTGGTATGCCATATCTCTGACCATGGAGCAGGCATAGTCAAACCATGGATTAGTGGGAGAAAAAGTTTTCATCGAGGGGATGAATGCCTCCATTCCTGAGGTTGTGATCTCAACATCTTTTAGGGCTACCTGATCAGGGTTACATGTCTGAAAGTAGTAGTCATCCCATGGGAAGTCGGAGAGAAAGTTATGCAAATCATTGCATTGGATATGCTCAGAGTTCCAGAGGTTGCGCCAAGAAGGAGGAATTGATGTAGGGGGAGCGAAGAGATTGAGATCGCAGATTTGACAGATTTATTAAGAGGGGAATGCTTAGAATATGGAGTAGTTTGAAGGATTAGAAGTAAGAAATAGGTCAAGGGTGTTGGCTGCATGTTTATGGTGATTGTAAACATGAGTAATATGTTTAATAATCTGCTTCAGATCATGACTAATAGAGAAAGCAAGGGCCTCACTTCCTCCCACTTCAGTGTGAGAAGAACTAAGCCTCTCAGTGTGGTGTACATTGAAATACTCAATATAGAGAACCTCAGCATGTGGGTGAGAAGATAGTAAGAACTCTTGGCAAGAGGACAGATATCAGGACACAAAGGTATTGGAGTTGGGAGAGCTGTAGCAAAAGCAAAGGAATATATAAGTGGTGGAGAGATAAATATTCAGCCAGAGAACATCAAATTCAGGAGATTCAAGGTCCTTGAGCCTTGCAATAGGAGTGTTAGTGTTGCCGTAGCCATGGACTCCACCTTTGGAATGGAAACGAGTATGCGTTATAGTGAGAGATTTGACATGGGTCATTGGAAGCATGGCTAGATTGCTGGGTTTCAGAGAGAAGGAGGAGATTAGCGAGGAATGTACACAAGTGCTCTTCCACAGATAAAAGATTTAGACCACGAAAGTTGGAAAAGGGAAGAGTGAAAGAAGCAGATCTCTCAGGAGGTGCAATGATAAGGGTGGAACCATTACTACCACCAAGTGTGTCTACCCTTACACCAATAGTGGAGTCAAAAGCTTTGCTTGGTCTCTTCCCTCTGTTAACCCTGCTTAGTACTGCAATACATGAGATATTGTCAGTCCTGAAATGTGGATACTTATCATATTAGTCTTCAAAGTGGTATGCTGATTGTAATCAAGTATTCTTAGGCAATCTCAAAATTGAGTGGTATTGGTGGCCATTGGTTGGGCTCCAAAATCACAGTTTAGAAGTCCCCTTGATGGGACTCCATCTGGGATATTGCTGTTTGTGTATTCGTATGTATCATTTATGCCTTGTACCTGATCTAACTTGTAGTTATCATAATATTTCAGAGACATTTGAGCCACATCTTCTTCGCTGTCATTGTTCTTATGGAAATTGATTGTTCCTTCACAATGCCTTGCTTGCTCTTGGAATTCACGACTTTTCCCCAATGTTGCTGTTGGGTGATGCCCAAAAAAGTTTGCAAATACATTATGAAATAGCTGCTGCTGTAATAAAATTTATTTTGCCATTAGGCAGTTTTAAATTTGTAGTTATTCACAGGCTTCTTATCCATAGTTAGCATACTCAGTAGTAATTCTACACTGAGTAACTTTCCTTTGAACAGTTTTTTAAGGACTTTTGAGATGACTAAACTTCGTGTCCTACACATACCAAAAGAAAAAAAGACTTCTTTCGCTATATTGATATTTAAGAAAACGGTTATTATTATTATTATTATTTTTCTTCGTCTACATCTTTTCCCACTTTTCTGTGGGGTTGATGTTTCTGGCCAGTTTTCTCCATTTGTGTCTGTCCCATACCTCATCACCCAGCAAACCCTTAGACCTCAGGTCGTCACTGATGCAATCCATCCACCTACGCTTTGGTCTCCCCCTCCTTCTCCTACCCTGTACATCCATTTCCATCACCCTCCACCCAACATACTGTTCATCCCTCCTAATGACATCACCATATCATCTTAGTCTACTTTCTTGTATCTTATCTGATATTTCTCTAACTTTTGAGGTACCTCTAATTACCTCGTTTCTGATCTTATCGCTTCTTGTCACCCCACACATCCATCTCAACATCCTCATCTCTGCCACTTCCAGTTTTTTCTCTTGTGTCTTCTTTATTGCCCATGTCTCTGCTCTATACATCATCGCAGGTCTCACAACTGTCTTATGCACCCCTCAACTTAATCCCTATTCTCCTGTCGCACAGCACCCCAGACTCTTTCTTCCAGTTCCTCCATCCCGCTTGTATTCTGTGGGTTATTTCTGACTCTAGGTCACCATCCTCTGCTACTGTTGATCCCAAATACTTGAAGTTTTCAATTCTTTTCAACACCTTCCCCTTCATATTGACCTCCCCATCCTCTTCATCTCTCAACTTCAAGTACTCTATCTTCTTCCTGCTGATTTTCAGTCCTCTATCCTCCATCACTCTTCTCCACTCCTCGAGCTTCTCCTCCACTACCTTTCGTCTGTTGCTACACAGTACAATGTCATCTGCAAAGAGCATACACCATGGAGACTGATCTCTAATACCCTGGGTTACTACATCCAAGACCAGATCAAATTGATATGGACTCAAAGCAGACCCTTGATCCAGACCAACATATACTGAGAGACTTTTCGTCAAGCCCACACTGCTCTTAACATTTGCCTCTGCCCTCTCATACATATTTTGGATGATTCTTACATGTTTCTCGGGGACTCCCTTTTCTCTAATACACCTCCACACCTCTTGACGTGGTACTCGATTATATGCCTCTTCCAGGTCAATAAAGACCATGTGTATTTCTTTCTATTTCTCCCTATGCTTTTCCACCATTTGTCTCAAGGCAAATATGACATCCACTGTCCCTCTTCCATGCATGATGCCAAACTGTTCATCCCCAATTGTCATTACCTCTCTGAGTCTCCTCTCCATAATCTTCTCCCATATCTTCATAGTATGACTTAGCAACTTTATACCTCTATAGTTTCCACAGTCCTGAATGTCTTCCTATAGATTGGGATGATTAAGCTTCCTCTTCATTCCTCTGACATCTTTTCCTGACTAAAGATCTTTTGCATTAAGTCCCACAAGATATCTATGCCTTCATCTCCAAGACTCTTCCATACCTCCACTGGCATCATTTCAGGTCCTGCTGCCTTTCCATTTTTCATTTTCCTTACTGCCTGCTCTACCTCTCTTCTAGCCACTGTTGTTGTAACTGCTTCATTTGGAAGTCCATCTTCAAATACTGCTCTTGGGTTCTCTTCATTTAGTAGTCCTTCAAAATAAGTTTCCCATCTGCTTTTTATTTCATCCTCTTCTGCTAGAACTACTCCATACTTATCCTTTATTTGTCTTACTTGGGTCAAGTCCTTGGTTGCAGCATCTTGGACCTTGGCAATTCGCCATATTTTCTTCTCTCCTTCTGGTGTTTCCAGCTCTTCATGGACTTCATTCAATTTCTCTGCCTTTGCTTTTGCTACTGCCCTCCTTGCCTCCTTCTTTGCCTGCTTGTACTCTTCTTTATCCTGCTCCAGGCCTGTTAAATCTGCCTTTTTCTTAGCTTCTTTCTTGTTCTTCACCCATTCTTGCACTTCCTCATTCCACCACCATGACTCTTTATCATTTTGGGGGTTTACTTCCTGATGACTTTCCAAGTACCTCCTCACCAACCCTCAAAATCACCTTACTATTCTCTGTCCACCATTCTTGTACATCTTCATGCAACCTTATCGCTTCCAACACTCTTCCCTTAAACATAGCTCTCAGCTCTGCCTCTTTCAATCTCCACCACTTTATCTTTGCATCCATCCTCGGCTTCTTACTTTTCCTACATTTCCTGAGCCTCCAATCAGTTACTACTAGTCTATGTTGCACTGCTACACTCTCCCCATTTATTACTTTACAGTTGCTAATCTCCTTCAGATGGTCTCTCTTACACAATATATCTATCTGGCTCTCCCTTCCACCACTACTGTATGTATTCAATCTGTTTTCCTTTTTCTGAAAGAATCTGTTGACCAATGCCAGATCAAATGCCACTGCAAAATCAATCACTCTCTCTACCCCCTCATTTCTCTCACCCACCCCCCAGCCCCTATGAACTCTACCTATCCCATCCCTCCCAATTCCCAAGTGGCCATTTAGATATCCTCCCAAAATTACCCTCTCCCTTATAGGAATTGTTCTAAGCTCCTGCTCCATCTCCTCCCAAAATGCATCCTTCACCCCCGCTGTACAACCAGTTTGTGGGGCATAGGCACATACCACATTGACTACCGTTTCTCCCAGTCCCAGCTTTGAACTCATAATTCTGTCACTCTTTCTATTCACACCCAGTAAGCTTTTCTTCAGGTCTTTGGATAGTATTATTCCTACACCATTCCTCTCTTCCTCATTTGCTCTACTATAGAACAATTTGCAACCCTCACCCAGTTCCCTCGCCTTATTTCCTTTCCACTTGGTCTCCTGCACACACAGCACTCCAATTCTCCTCCTCTCCATCAGGTCCACCAATTCTCGCCCCTTCCCAGTCATTGTCCCCACATTAAGAGTGCCCAGCCGCAGCACCACCTCTGACACTCTCCCTCGAGCTTGCCTCTTTAACCCAGACTGCCCATGACTTGGTAGCCCTTGCTGTCTTTCCGGAGGGGTCAGGTGAAGCCCCAATGCGTTGCCTAAGGGGAACGCCCTAGTATGGTGATTATTCTCGTTATCTGTACTAGCCATATTTTGGTTTTGGCAAAATTTTTATGGCCGGATGCCTTTCCTGATGCCAACCCTCCCCATCTACCCGGGCTTGGGACCGGCATCAAGTTGAGGCTGGCTTGCCCCCTCAGTGGCTGGGTTATTATTATTATTATTATTATTATTATTATTATTATTATTATTATTATTATTATTATTATTATTATTTAGCCACCCTGATCCATCAAATAGCGCCACTTACTTTCACAAAAATAATTTGTGTACTCGAATTACTACTTACAATTGAAAATGTCGTTAATAATAAGTTTACTGCTTTCAGTTCTGTGTAAAATTTAGTACAACAGAGAGAGAGAGAGAGAGAGAGAGAGAGAGAGAGAGAGAGAGAGAGAGAGAGAGAGAGAGAGAGAGAGAGAGAGAGAGTGAGTGTGTGTGTACTGCATGCTTGCAAAAATGATAGCTTTTATCACAGAAACATGTAAATATAGATGTTAGAGCAAGAATATCAAGCTAACTCTACCATATGAAGACAATTAACTATAAGTCCATTGTCTAATTAAGCTAATGGTAAGGAAGAAGCCATCTATGGAATGTATGTGTATATTCTAATAAAACCATGAATATCCAAGAATTAATACTTTATCATGTGCATTCGTATTTACGTTGTATAGCAACAGAGCTACGAAAAATTCATGTTGGATCGAGGTCTAATATGTTTTGCAGCCTGAAGACTTCTTTGGTAACATTCCTCCAACTTGTGCCAGCTGCTTTTGGTCTTTTGATTCTTTAAATCAGTTGATTTCACCTTCTTTATTATTGCATTGTTACTTTCTGTCTCTACTTGTCGCATCCCTTTGCATTGGTTTTCTCTGTTATATTGTTCTTCACTCATTTCCATTGACGTCAAGAGTAATTTTCTCATTATGGATCCACAGAGGAAAAACTTCCATTTTCTTCGAAAGGCGTTAAGAGTGTTGATTAATGCCCCTTCAACTACTCTCCTTACCTTTACATTAATTCAGGGTTGCCATACTTTATTACTTTGTGATTTAAAGAGAAGGTTAACTTGCTGAGATGTTGCACTGCTATCTTTATATATCTTGTAGTTTATATGTTTTTGCTTTTTTACTTTTTTTTTTGCAAGGTGAAAAGTTATGATGTATTTATCTTTAGCCAGAGACCACCCTTACTTCTATTATCAATAGCCTTAGACCAGACTTGCTTTCTTTCTAAATGACTGAATGTTTATATTGTGCATTTCAGATCCCGCATTTATTTTGGAAGTCATGCATCATAGAAATTACAGTGGAACGGCACCTACAATACCAACTCCGAAAGTGTTAGGTGGCTATTCTGTTGATAGTAATAGAGAGTTCGTCCATGGTAAATCCTTGCTTCGTTACCTTGATCCTCAATATCTTCCAGAAAAAAGGATGCTTAAAGTAAGTTAAATTTAATTTATTATTCGGATTTGGATGTTTTAAAAAGGAAAAAGATGCCAGGAAATAACAGAGAAATTAAGGAAATAATTTATTCTGTTGAAAATGTACTGTACTTGCCTTATAAAAATAAGTAATGCATATTGGAAATTTACAACGCTAAAGTGGAAAAGGCATCCCACTGCATGATACTAAGCAAATATGTTCCAGAAAATGTAGAAAGTCGTCTTACTTTGAAAATCTAACATATTCTTATTATCTCCACATCTGACATGTCACAACACTCTCCATCTCTGTTTCTCTTTTTGTTTTCTTCGTGCCCAGGCTTGATGAGGGTAGATTTATTTTTCTTTTTTCTTTTGGCCATTCCTGGTGTCACAATCATAAAAAAAAATCTTTTAAATTATGTAACATTACCCACTTCAGTTTCATCAGAGATATACAAATGATGTACATTTTCATGCCTCAAATGTTCTAAATTTAATAGTCACGCATTTCTAGAGAATAATTTTAATCCTATCGATAATTGAAGTAAAACTGAAACAGTATTAATCTTAGCTAATGCACATGCAATGTTAGCTATCTTGCTCATACAAACTTATGTAATATCAATGAATATTTTCATTCTTTCTCAATCTCTCGACATATCCTGAGAATTTTAAGTGACTCTTCCTTACTAATGAGTTGTTAGTGTTATGACTTACAGTTACACATGATCTAAACAAATAGAATATATATATATATATATATATATATATATATATATATATATATATATATATATATATATATATATATATATATATATACACACACATTCAACTCGCTTTTTACGTGTTGTTATAATACACGAAACTGGAATAACACGTCTTGAAAATACACCTAGTTCTCAGAATAACGTGGAAATAGGTTCTCAGAAGTGACGGTAAATGGAAAATTGCGTGAAAAAACGAGTAATTTTCCATAGGAACCAATGATTAAGGGCATAGCTCGTTCCACAACCGTCCATAGACACACTATACCAAAGATATAAGATAAATAAAACATATTTTATAAGTACATAACAAAGCAGAAAGACCTGTAGTTATTTATATTAACATGCAAATTGTGTACAGTATAAAGATATACAGATTTACTGTACAATAAATAAACTGATGCACTCTATTATGCGGTTGGCAACAGGCTTACACTGGGATGTGCATGGTGGCCAGTGTTGCCAGATAAAGAGGATATTTTTATTTTCAAATGTATGGTACAATTTAAGATATGTATTTATTACAAGATGGTAGTACTGTAATTTAAATAAAAATATGCTTCATCTTTAAGATACACCTTGTTCCTTTTGTGCGATTTTTTTATCCATGAAATTGCAATAACGCCCCCAAAAAATAATAGTAAAAAAAGTACAAAGAGGATTATGATAAGAAAAG
>JAXCGZ010008239.1:0-10000 GCA_037179515.1 Halocaridina rubra
ACCACAATCTCTCGCGACCGACCTAAAAAGGACCTTTCTTAGGTGAACCTGCAGTTCCCCTCATACCGCAGTTTCCCTCCCATTCACACCAGAATGTCCTCATCGGAAAATGTTGACCTTTCTGACCTTCCGTGTGTAAATACTGATAATTTTCCCGAAGTGTTTATATCATCTCTGGACAGAATATTCGTATATTCACGTGAGGACATCAGAAGGGAATTGGAAAAAATTAAAAAAGTCACTCTGTACAAAACAAGTCAACTTTTGCTTTCGAAGGTAGTGGAACTCTTTCCCCAATACAGTGGTAAACACATCATAAAAAAAAACGAGTAAAAAAAGAGATAATTACAAACATAATCACTTTTAGCGCAAGTGTCCTGAATATCTCAATGAATGGTGAACTTGACAAACTCATTCAACCTCAAACTTCGGTTGTAAAATCCATAGAGTCTAAAAAAACACACGACCTAGGAGACCTACATCGAATGATAGAAAGTCTTGCAGATAAGGTGAAAATTTTGGAAGCAGATGCTGAAAAGGTGAAAGCCTTACAACACAAGGTGGGTTTGCTAGAATCTGACATTGTCCTACTTAAAAGAGATAATTCTAGGTTGAAACTGCTATTAGAAACATCTCCACCTCTCAGTTCAGTGCTGTCACCTAACAACGATGATGTCCCTTCTATCAACAACCCTCAGGTTATGCAAACTAGGTTTTCTGTCTCTACTCACAATTCCTTCAGTGCATTGGGAGACGAATGTGACAGTGGTAGTGAAGAAGAGGTAGATCCAGATAAAAGTGATAGTCATCAAGACAACCTGAATACACCATCTAGCATAAATAATCAAATCAGTAACAGTGATGAAACAACAGCATCCTTCCCCACTACTCCTAACAATACAACAACAGGCACTAACCAGAACAAGATTCTTCCCAGCACAAACAACCAACCTGGTAAAGAGTTGCAAAACAGCGAAGAAGATATAGAGTCAATCTCCACTACTCCTAGCAACACAGCAACTATCACTAACCAGGACAACCAAATTACATCTTCCAGCACAAATAACCAACCCAGCAATAGGCTGCAAAACAATGAAGAAAACAGAAAAGACAAAATAGCAGCAGTCTCTATTCTAAACATTCCATCGAAGTCCTCTCCCCCACAGCCACAGTTGCCCAATAATGCAAGTGCAAGGGTTACAGCTCAAATATATATTCGCATTCCTGGCAACCCCCTTGAGAGAGAGATATGTAATACATTGACAAATCAAGGCATTCCTTCTGAAGAAGTCTTGATTAAGGAGCTTTCTCGCAAATCAAACTGGGTTTCCTTCGCAATAAAGATATCGAAAGGATTTGAATATGTGCCTTACAAACTGAATCAATGGCCTACAGGCACAATTGTCCAGCCATTTCGTGGGGGTAAACAATGGACACAACCTGGGTATTCTACAAAATATCCCAAACTACAGTCATACCAAAATAAACAGCAAAGAGCTAATGAAACAATCCCCTATACACGAGACTACAGAAAGAGACACGATACAAACTTCTCTCATCGCCGTCCACGCACAAGAGACTTCTCCTGGAGTGATGGCTCTTACAACCCTAGACACTCACCTAGGCATACAAACTTTGGGAAGGCCCGATCATACCACGGCACGTACTCAAACCAGCGTTACACATCCAACGGCAGGTACAGACACCAGGATCCATGGGCTAACCCCAGAACACACTACAATGATGAATTCCCAGCAGAATCACACAGTCGAAACTACAACTATGACTATGGATACCACCCCAATGAAAGATGGTAAGAATGTAACATTAGTACATGTGAACGCTCAGTCCCTGCTCGCTCATTTTGAGGAAATAATATTGCTAACAAAAGACTACAACATAGACATCCTCTGTGTAAGTGAAACTTGGCTTCCTCCTACAACTGAAAATAAATATGTGAATATCCCAGAGTTTAAAATATTTCGCAATGACCATGGCCGAGGGGGTGGGGTTTGTATTTATGTTAGAAATTATCTTAGTGCATCAGAAATAACCACAGGTTTAGAAAAAACTGAGGAGCTCGAAGATTTATGGATCACTGTGCAGTATCAGAAACTTCCATCTTTCATTGTAGGGTGTGTTTATCGTCACCCTAAAGCACCTACCAGTTCATTCAATCATCTGCTAGAAACATTCAGAAATATCTGTGTGCGTCATAAACCCATATACATACTTGGTGATTTTAATGATGACTTGCTCTCAGCAGATAACAAAATAAAAAGGGTGATCAACACTGTGAAGTTAACACAAATAGTGACAAAACCGACCCGCATAACCCCCAATTCTAGGACTCTTATAGATCTGATAATAACAAATAAAGTGGAAAGTATACCCTATTGGGACGTAGTTCCCTGCCCAATTGCAGACCACGAGCTGAACATTGCTATGCTAAACATAAACAAGCCGAAAAGGAAGCCTCTCCTCAAGACATTCCGGTGTCTACAAAATTACTCCCCTGATATCTTTTGTGAAACATTAATCAACAACACAAATGCACTTAATAGAATTAAATACACAGATAACGTCGATTTGCAGGTTGGGATTCTAACAAAAGTCTTCCTTGAATGCTTAGATTGTTGTGCACCCATTATAACAAGAAAAAAACCCGCCCCTTAGCCCCCTGGCTAACTAATGACATCAAAGAGGCAATGCAAATCAGAAATCAAATACAAAAAGAGCTAAAAATGAATAAATATGATATGACTCTCCGAGAACGTTATAAAACAGAAAAGAAACGTGTCAGATCTCTCATCAGTGTAAGTAAAAAAGACTTTTACAAAAAACAATTTAATGACTCTAGACATGATACAGCAGCAACATGGAAAGTGATAAGAAGCATGATACCAAATGAAAAGAGTACCTCAGAAAGTTATGAAAATATTACGGAGTTGAAAGACAAAGCAGGAAACTTTAATAACTATTTTGCTAACGTTGGCAAAAATACATATGAAAAAACTCAAGAAAACATCAACTCAGTGAATATGAGTAATTGCTTAAATGACAATTCTTCCAATGAAAACACAAGAGAGTACTTCAACATAATTCCTATCGATTGTGCTACCCTAATTCTTACCATAAAGAGCCTAAGAAACTCTGGCTCTTATGGTTCAGATGGTATACCATTTCAGTTCATCAAAGATGCTCTACCCATGATTGCATCCTATATTCTAACTATTATGAACACTTCCATTGTTACTAAAACGTTTACTGACTCTTGGAAAATATCACATGTAATACCTCTGCATAAAAAGGGGGACAGAGAAGATGTGACAAACTATCGTCCCATTTCCCTGCTACCCATTTTCTCTAAAATATTAGAAAAAATTGTTGCATGCCAACTTATGTCATATTTAGAATCAAATAGAATAATAAGTATTAACCAACATGGTTTCAGACCGAAACTTTCGACGGAAACTGCACTGCTTAAAGTTACGAATAGTATATATAATAATATAGATATGAAAAAAATATCTCTTCTTGTATTATTAGACTTATCAAAAGCCTTCGACAGTGTAAGCCATGAAATTCTTTTAAGTAAATGTATTAACTTAAATATTGATCCAAGCTGGTTTAGCGAGTATCTATCTAATCGTAAACAGTCCATACGTTTTAACAACATTATCTCTGTGCCAAAAAATGTATCATTTGGTGTTCCACAGGGATCAGTACTTGGTCCTATCCTCTTCTCCATTTACGTAAATGATCTATCTTCTTTCATTTCTGACTGTCTAGTCGTACAATATGCAGATGACACTCAACTACTCCTTAGTGGTGATATTAATAATCTCCCAGAGCTAACTTTAAGAGCAGAAAACACTCTATCCCTGCTACCCATTTTCTCTAAAATATTAGAAAAAATTGTTGCATGCCAACTTATGTCATATTTAGAATCAAATAGAATAATAAGTATTAACCAACATGGTTTCAGACCGAAACTTTCGACGGAAACTGCACTGCTTAAAGTTACGAATAGTATATATAATAATATAGATATGAAAAAAATATCTCTTCTTGTATTATTAGACTTATCAAAAGCCTTCGACAGTGTAAGCCATGAAATTCTTTTAAGTAAATGTATTAACTTAAATATTGATCCAAGCTGGTTTAGCGAGTATCTATCTAATCGTAAACAGTCCATACGTTTTAACAACATTATCTCTGTGCCAAAAAATGTATCATTTGGTGTTCCACAGGGATCAGTACTTGGTCCTATCCTCTTCTCCATTTACGTAAATGATCTATCTTCTTTCATTTCTGACTGTCTAGTCGTACAATATGCAGATGACACTCAACTACTCCTTAGTGGTGATATTAATAATCTCCCAGAGCTAACTTTAAGAGCAGAAAACACTCTATCAAAAATTAAAACCTATTTCCAAGAAATTGGGCTGTTAATTAACGAAAGTAAAACACAGTGCATATTTATTGGTTCAAGGTTCCACATAGCACAAATTCCAGAAAACACAACAATTAATTTTTGCGACAATATTATCACACCTAGCAAAACAGTCAAAAACCTAGGAATTCACTTTGATAACCACATGTTGTTTGATTCCCACATAGATAAAGTAGCAAAAAGGTTACAGGAACATTAATGTACTTATCACGTATAAAAGACAATTTTGAGACTACCACTCGAATAACTGTTGTTGAATCTCTAGCCCTAAGTCACATTAATTACTGCACAACTGTTTGGGGAGCTACCACTAAGACTCAGATAAACAGAATACAGAAGCTTATTAATTTTGCAGCTCGAGTTGCCCTGGGAGGAATAAGAAAATATGACCACATCACACCAGCTCTCAATAAACTTGGGTGGCTGCGGGCAGAAAATAAGGTTGCTTATGCTATTTATGTTTTTGTATTCAAAATTTTGGACCATCATTATCCTAGCTGGCTATTTGATTTAAAAAACAGTCAGGGATATAAGGGGAACCAACACAAGACAGAGCAGTGAGCTCTTTATTCACAGAACAAACACAGAAGCAGGTTCAAAGATGATCACTATCAAAGGGCCAACACTCTGGAATAATATTCCAGAGCATCTTAAAAATGCATCCTCCTTCACAGCTTTCAAAGGCAAACTATATAGTTTTCTTTTGGACAAATAGTTGCTGCTCATTAAGAACTAATTATTCTCATTGTAAAGTAACAAATATGAAAATGATGCCGATAATAACGATCCTGTATCTAGTGGCATACTTACTACTTTATTATTAACATTATTGTTAACATTTTTATTACAGCATTATTATTTTCTATGAAAGCTACATTTAACTATATGTCTAACCCTCTTCTTTATTAGTTTAATTACATGTCTACTTATAAGTTACTATTAATATTGAATAACCATTGTACAAAATGGAAATAAATGTTTTTGTTTGTTTGTTTGTTTGTTTGTTCCCCTAACTCCCCAACTTCTCTTTCTCTTACCCTGTCATATGCCACTCTCAACCTGTCCTGATATTCCTGTCTCTTCTCTGTTTTTTTCAACTCTTCCACCTTCACTATTTCCCTTCTACATCCCCCCACACTATTTCTTCACTCTTTTGCTACTACCACTTTTGCTTCAACCAAAAAATGATCAGACATCCCAGCAGCCACACCCCTGAATGCATGTACATCTTTCACTCTACCAACCATGCTCTTTGCTACCAACACATAATCCATCAATGCTCTTTCTTTCACTCTTCCATTTGCCACTCTCATCCATGTATACTTATTTATGAACTTCTTCTTAAATAAACTATTACCTATCACCAACTCTTGCTCCACACACATATCTAACAGTCTCTCGCCACTCTCATTCCCACCTGGTACCCCATACTTTCCTACAACATCTTCTATCTCTCCATCACCCACTCTGGCATTCAAGTCACCCAACACAACTACATAGTTCCTTCTACTCAGACCATCCACACATCTAGTTAACTCATTCCAGAATTCATCCCGCTCTTCCACACTTCTCTCACATCCTGGCCCATATGCAATGACAAAAGCCCAACATTCCCTTCCTATCCTAGCCCTCACCCACATCAGCCTAGATGACACTTCTTTCTATTCCACTACCTTATTTACCATCCATTCACTCAGCAATAATGCCGCACCTTCTCTCGCTCTCCCCCTTTCAACCCCAGACACCCTACCCGTCACATCACCAAATGCCACTTCTCCTTTTCCTTTCATCTTCGTCTCACACAATGCCAATACATCCATCCTCCTCCTACCAAACATATATCCAATCTCACATCTTTTGCTCTCTATCGTACTACAACCACGCATATTGAGACACCCCAAAACTAGAGTTTGGGGAGAAGTCATTCTCCCCTCTACTCCCCTTCTTCTTTGACGTCTCGCAGGAGGTTGATACAAGGGGGGGATTCCTAGTCCCCCCGCCCCGTCCACTTTTAGTCGCCTTTTACGACACGCAGGGAATACGGTGAGGCTATTCTTTGAAGTTGGTAAGGCAAGTACTCGTTCTTCGCTTGAAACACATGGACAAACTTCAGCACATTTATCATGCAAGCTTGAATCGACTCTAGAAACCGAAAGTAAATGGATCAAATATTCAAAGGTTAATGAATGCAGAACATACACTGACACTTCAAGATTAAAAGGAATTATATGAGAGTAGTTAGAATGTTTACGTTAAACAGCTGGTTAAGAAAACAGCACAGAGAGGGTAGAGAGAAGATGACAAAAAAAAAATTGAGTAAAGTTGACGACATAACCAATAAGAAAATCATATTTATTTTATATTGCCAAATCTATTCACAAAGATAAACAGAATGTATACCTAATTACTATGCCAAATATATTTATAAAACAAAACAATACAGAAGTCAAGGTAGCAGAAATATTTGTTCTGCTTGTTCTTAAACCAAAGATATTAGCAAAGAAGGAGGAGCTCTCTGGAGTAGACAGGTATCTTTATGAATCGATTATGAATCGTTCCTCAGCTTTATATCAGCAGATGACCTGGATGCAGAACTTTCCCTAGGGAAAGTTCTTGTAAAGTAGGACATGTGGGTGTGGGAGGTTACTATGAATGGAAGTGGTATAGTAAGCTAGCTGCAGCTGTGGAGTCTCAGGGTAGAAGATCCTTATCCAAAAACCCTGTGGGTGACCAAAATAGGGTGGTGGAGGTAACTGCGGTAGCCCTCTATCCCCAAAGACCTAAGAGAAGCGATCGATGCATATTATCTTCTGGGGGTTGACTCAGCTACCCCAATTATGTTCATGCGTTTAAACTTGTCACATGGGCAAAAATATGCACTGGCTTATGTTGCAATGGCGTACTAGCCATGATAAATTGCAACCAAGGCATACACGAAATCTTCAGGCAAGACAAGCTGCATCTGTTCGCCATTTCATAATATTAAATCGAATTTTGTTTGACTGTATGTAAAACATTCGCTTCCGTCAAAACTTATGGATATTTCTTTCGATGAAGCTCAAACAACAGACTTAAAGAAATAGATACAAGTTGGTTCGAGCAGCATACAACTTGCTAAGCTGTCAGGCAGACATAACCATCAACCTATGCAACGCTACTGGGTATCACAGATACTTCAAAAGCACACTGGGAAACAGATTCAAGGATACTTTTCATTGTCAATGGTAAGTAAGCTCTTGTGATGGCTGAAGGGATGCGAAATATCACTAGTATACTGTTCAAAAATTCTAATCTTATTTTCAATCTGTTGATGTGAATTAGTCAAATCTGTACATTGTGCCCTTCATGAAAATACGGCGTGAGACTCTATGACAGTATATCTGATGAGATGTACTTGGTTTGTGTGCAATAGGTTGTATTAAGCAATAGCAATGATATTAGGACGACAGATCTTGTTGCTATAACTAAAAATTTAAAGAAAGCAAAGAATCTTTGTACAGACAGCGTTATTCAAAAGCAGGCAGAACAGATTTTTAATAAAACATGTGGAGATAATAGTCGTAACGTAAATGTGATTTTCGAAAAAAAAAATTAAAACAATTATTATCTTGCTTGCGCCTCGGCATAAAATCTTAGATAATTTATTGTAATATTTTCTTAATCATTTTATAACAATAGTATTCATGCTTTAATATCAAGCATTTTCCCTGCTATTGTACTACTAGTACAATAACAGTGATATTGATGAATATACAAGTAAAAACGACTATCGTTACATTATTATTATTATTATTATTATTATTATTATTATTATTATTATTATTATTATTATTATTATTATTATTATTATTATTATTATTATTATTATTACTATTGTTATTATTATTATTTTCAGGTTCATATACTGGTACATAGAACACTCGTCTTAAGATCTGTTTACTTTTTACTTATTACTTATTTACTAATAATGGATTACCTATGTTAGATTTTACTGAATTTTTAGCTTTGAATCATCTAAGATTCTGTAAGAATAACCAGAGAACTGACAATAAAATTTACTGCATTTCCAATTTGATTTAATATAAAATATATACAATGACAAAAAAAATAATAATAAAGAACAACTGACGTACTTCTAAGTATAAACAACAATGGAAAAAGATAAATTCGAAATTATTTACTTAGCACCAGTTAATACAAATTATCTTTGGTATATCGCATCGTTATTTTATATCAAAGAATGCAAAGTATGCATTTATATCAAGGTAAAGAAATGTAAAGTAAAAAAAAAATCGAATAAAACTACTTTTATTATATATTTTTTTCCAAAGTAATAACAGTGTGTGAAAAGTTATATGTGATACTTAGCCATTATATGAGTACATATTGTAAATACCGTGCATTCCAAATAGCTTTTTTTTTTTTCCAATAACGGTTGCCATAAACACGATCACTTATACTAGGCAAACGAAAAACATAATGATACAAGACGTATTCCTTGCTTAAATTATACAATTTTAAGACAACAGCATAATTATATTAGTCTTTGAACTATCGACACATTTTTTAAGAAGACACATGAGGACTGTCGCGAAAAAGTTGGCAAAAACACTAATTTTGCTCATTATCCCATTTTCTATGTCATGCCTATTTTCGTTTTCTGTGTCGAAGTTATTGACTCGATTTGTCCTTGGTGTACCTGACAGCTGAGAGGTTAATTATTCATAAAGCAGGAAGGAAAGTGCCGTAATTTACTTAAAATGTGGACGGAGACGTTAGGTCACAATAGACTTTCGTACAGAGAGAGGGCAAAAGCAATTTTTGCGTTAGAGGCAACACAGAGCGTCGGATTATTTGCTTTAATGCAATAAAGGATCCCACACGTACATTCAGTTGCCCTCTTGTTGTAGCAACAGGCTAACGAAACATGCATGCAAACGTTGGTCGGAGTGGTGATCCACATGCAAAAGTAATTTGCTTCCTCATGCTCCATAATAATCATGATAACCTCTCTCTCTCTCTCTCTCTCTCTCTCTCTCTCTCTCTCTCTCTCTCTCTCTCTCTCTCTCTCTCTCTCTCTCTCTCTGCGTGTGCGTGTGTGTGTGTGTGTGTGTGTGTGTGTGTGTGTGTGTGTGTGTGTGTGTGTGTGTGTGTGATTTTTGTGTGTGTCTTCCTCCAAGAGAAAGAGAGAGAGAGAAAGTTATGAAGTTGAGGTTACAGTTATTGAAAGAGGTACTTCGGTGTTTTGTTTGCCTATTTTGATACAAGAGAATATAAAACAATGAATCTCTCTCTCTCTCTCTCTCTCTCTCTCTCTCTCCTCTCTCTCTCTCTCTCCTCCTCTCTCTCTTCCTCTCTCTTCCTCTCTTCTCTCTCTCTCTCTCTCTCCTCGCGCTCGTACACGCTCACTCGTCTCTCGCTATCCGTCTCTCTCAATCTCTCTCCTACATAGAAGCTAGAATGTCGTTCAAGTCCAACTGTTACCCTTGTTCATAGATGAAAGAAACCGAGAGAATTGCAAACCGTTGTAAATATATTATGAGC
>JAXCGZ010008239.1:17500-25000 GCA_037179515.1 Halocaridina rubra
TAACAGCTGACCTACATTTGAGGCCATACATGATATATTACAATACAAGATTCATATTGTTCAAAAAGATTCAGATAAAGCTGAATAGGAAGAAGTCACAGAAGCAGCAGTATTAATGATTATGACAGTACTAGCAGAGATATCACCTTTAGTAAATCACTAAGACAATGGCTGCCATACAAGATGAGGAAGTTATTTCTTTGGATAGTGAAACTAATAGATGCCTGAGGGTCAGTCACTGTCCATTGTTACCAATATTAGAGGCATAATGAGTATACCTATGTATAATACCAACAACTAATGGGTTGTATATAATGAGCTCAGTCAAAACTACTTATATTCAGAAGCTTACCTACATTAGGACACTTAATAATTTCTAATAAATTTTCAATTCAAAATTACGTAGAGATGGGAAGATGATCTACGGGAAAGAATCATAATTTAAATCCAAAAGAAATGATAGTATGGAACAAAAAAATAAAGTTCCTAACTACTGGCGTAGTTAAGAGAAAATGGCAGTGTTCCAGTCTATTAGTACATGTATAAGTGACTAAACATACCCTACAAGCACTCGCTAACTCCCAGAGCTGCAAGCACGACACTGTGCATGCAAAAGCCGTGAAATGGATCAATGAAGTAAACACATTAAGTGGAAGACCACAAAGCAGAACCTTAAGCTGTAACCATTGCTACTGTGTGTCTGATTTGGCAATCAAACTGACGCATAAACGGACTTCATTCTATTTTTTTCTTATGAGTGTGACACCGGGACAGGCAGAGACTGCCCTCATCAATAAAGGCCCGGGCACGAGAAAATTTCAAGACGAAGGAAAAGAAAAAGGTAAAGGACAAGACAGAGATGAGGTAATGCCACACAAAGGAAAACGACAGACAGAAAAAAAAAACAGTCAAAGTACAGAGGACCCAGATCTGTAAAATCTACTCGATCGTACTATTAAAAAAGAAACTTGATTCTTTTACCAGTAGATTAAGAGCCTGAAAACATAAAACCTACGTCATATACAACCTAAAACTACCAGAATATACTATGCCAGATTTTCGAAACCAATCAACTGCCAGTCATGAATTATAAGAAACAAGTACATTTCTTAAAATGGAGATGCAAATTTATTCAAGGACATCTTCCACAATGTTAGTTAAAAATAAATGAGAGATTTATTATCTCAAGAGGAAGCAGCCAAAAATTGGTAAAGATATATATTAGTTAGGGGTAGCGCTCTTGTCATATATGCCCATTTACTAATGTTATTATGCTATTTCATAGATTATCAACTGGAAATATATCACTCAGTATCAGAGGAGATCCTAATAATTAGTATCACATTACAGTATGTCACAGAAGTGGTATGCTATAATAGCAATGTTAATATCACAGTTTCATAGTGAATATATACACTTAAATTGCACTTACAACTGCAATAGGTTGATACTGAGAATGAGAGGAAGAATGCTGGCTTGATCAGGCTATGGTGATTATATCTGCTGTAGTAGCTCAATCAGTACGGTTGAATGACTCTGTAGCTTGCGATGCGAGTTCAAGATCCCTGTGTCCTAACAAATATGTTGGTGGATGAAAAATAACGCGGTTTCATTGCGAGTATATTTACGTAACCCACTTACAGCATTAATAAGCTGATTAAACGTAGACGGGAAAAATGCCTTAATGTGTTCGCAGTGCCTTGATATGCAGATTTTTGTCAGCTGTAGTGGCTCGCTTTGTCCTATTAAATTTTCTTGGCTAATAGTATTGTTAATATCACGGCTTCATTGTAAATATACAAACTTAATACCACTTACAACTTCAATGACTTGACTGAAGGTCCACAGGAGAAATGCCTGCATGTTCTGGTAGAGCAATGACATACAGCTTTTTGTCTGTTTTAGTAGCTGTGTTGAATAAGGCAGCATGACTTTGTAGCTTGTGATTCGAGTTCGAATCCTCTGATGCTAATAAGTTTTCGTGGATAACAGTCTTGTTTATATCATGGTTTCAATGTGAATATAAATACTTAATTCAAAACACATTAATAAGCTGATTAAAGGTCGACGGGAAAGTGCTTGTATGTACTGGATGTACCATGAAATGCAGATATTTGTCTTCTGTAGAGCATTGCTAATATCACAGTTTCAAGGTGAATAAATAAACTCCACGTCCACTTCATTAAATAGATTAAAAATCGACGGGAAAAATGGTCGCAAGTACTTACTAAGCCATGATATGCAGATTTTTGTCTGCCGTAGTGCCTCCGTTGGTAATTTCAGCATGAATTTTAGATTGTACTGAGAGTTCGAGTCCAATAATGTCCTAAAACATTTTCGTAGATAAAATAGATATTGGTGTGTGTGTGTGTGTGTGTGCACACGCGCGTGTATATATATATATATATATATATATATATATATATATATATATATATATATATATATATATATATATATATATACACACTAACCACAACATACATAATCACTCTGTGGTAAGAATCAATGAGAATGTATTATTCGTCATTATGCCATGAAATGCCAAACAAAAGAGCCATGAATAATATATAATAAGTCACCGCCTGTTGCCTAGTTAACAATTTAGTGGCTACGAAACTATGTAACAATAATTATATATATATATATATATATATATATATATATATATATATATATATATATATATATATATATATATATATATATATATATATATATATATATATATATATATATATATATATATATATATATATATATATATATATATATAGTCTACTCACTGAATTTAGCGAGGTAATTATGACCAATGATAGCTGTTCAACCACTAGGTAAATGTCGTGACCTAGTAGGTAGCAGCGTGGCACTATAGGTATCGAGCTTGATGGGAAATTATAAAGTTTTTAAAGCTTTATTTTTCAGAGCTTTCCTAGTGTTCTCTGCCTGACTAATGCTGGTAATGATACAGTGTACGGCTTAATACCATCCCTAATTTACCTTTGCCGGCTATTATTTAATACCAATTGGTGAATTCATACATCTTAATCCTTAAATACTGTCAGTTTAAAAGAATTGAGTCTAGTCCTATGTCATTCTTCCTATGGTTACATGGAGCTGCTGATTCTCAATAGCTTCCTGGAGGTTTGTGTTAATTTCGGCTCAATGTCTTATACATCCGATGCCTTTCCAGATACACCAAAGTTGACTAAAACAGTAATTACAAATGTTGAAATTATGTTTCGTATTTTTTAGTCATTGTCAGTTTTATGGTATCAGAGTCTAGTACTGTATAAGTTTTCCCATGTTCATATGGGGTCATGTTTTCTCACTAGCCTCTGAGAAACTAGTTTTGGATTGAGGTTAAAATTTTTTTTCAGCTTTTTTGGTTTGTTTTAGTGCTGGTGCATACTTTTATTTTATGAGTGTGACACCGGGACAGGCAGAAACTGCCCTCATCATTAAAGGCCCGGGAAAGAGAAAATACCAAGACGAAGGCAAAGAAAAAGGTTAAGGACAAGGCAGAGATGAGGCAATGTCACACAACGGAAAACGACAGACAAAAAAACAGTTAAAGTACAGAGGACCCAGAGATATGGAGGACTAGGCTCTGAGATGACGATAGATCTGCTTTTTTAAGGATGAAAGGTCATAAGAATTATGAAAGACAAAAGGAGGAAGAGAAGTCAGGGTTGTAAATTAACTAAAAGTTAGGTTTGGAAATACACAAGGTACAGTGAGTATTAATCATTAATGGAAAATTATTGCAATTTATCATTACATGACAATGATCACAACAGCACAGGGTAATAATAATAATAATAATAATAATAATAATAATAATAATAATAATAATAATAATAATAATAATAATAATAATAATAATAATAATAATAATAATAATAATAATAATAATAATAATAATAATAATAATAATAATAATAAGAATAACAATACTAACAAGAACCTATTAAGCTAATTTCATCTCACGTACCCATATGTGCAGCCAAGTGTGTCCCACATTTACAACTTGTAAACTAAAACAAATTTGTATCGTTGTTAATCATTAAACAGAGAATTAATGAACAAATTCTAAAAATAATTGGTTCGTATAAGATCAAATAATAATTTCAGTACATGGATGGGTTAGGGGGAGGCACGTACTATTATTTTAAATACAATATTTTATATAAACTAAATAACAAGAAATATGAAATTGGGCCTCAAGTCATGAATGGTAACATGATTTCCTGTATGTATGCATACACTTTCATGCAAAGTTATTATTATTATTATTATTATTATTATTATTATTATTATTATTATTATTATTATTATTATTATTATTATTATTATTATTATTATTATTATTATTATTATTATTATTATTATTATTATTATTATTATTATTATTATTATTATTATTATTATTATTATTATTATTAGTAGTAGTAGTAGTAGTAGTAGTAGTAGCAGTAGTAGCTATGATCAGATAAAGGAAGGTCCGATCTTTTAACACTAAATTATCAAGTATGCATTCCTCGTTGCTATATATATTTTACTCTTCCACCCTGAAGTTATATAGCTATTCTTTTCCTAACACCTTTATATTGCTATCCACATCATAAGAATTAAACAATCTTCCACTGCAACATTAACTGTGGCTGTGTATAAACAGAATAGTGTCCATTAAAATCCCCTATTTATGTATCTTCGTACATTAACGGCTGTGGTATGACAGATTCACCAAATTTGTCTTTTTCAAATGCACAAATTGTAAATGTAAAAAGGTTCTTCAGGGAGGTTAATCTTAAAAAGCATGAAAGTATTATCATTACCACAGTAATTAAGATAAGCATTGTTTTCATCAAGTAAACCAGGGAAATTATTAAAAAAGATAATTAAACCAGGCCTAGTGTTCTTACTATAGCTGGTGTAACCTAATGTGATGTGCATTTTGTTTGAGTGAGCCTTCTTGCAAGCACACAAGAGAAGGATCTTCCTTTTCAACATACTAAAGTATATCAATGTATATATTCCCAAATTAACTTATGTTCCAAGCTGCAATATTTAAATCCATATTACTCATTATCACTGTAGGTCTTGCTTTTCTGAAGGACCACTTCCCTGCAGTTTCTAAGTTTTTCTTCCAGTCCCATTGCTCCTTCTCTCCACGCGTCATCTTCCTACTACTCTCCTAGGCTTTCAGACTCTCTTTTCTGGGGTTACAGCTGTTTTATCTGTTGCTGCTTTCGTTGTTGTTTGTACACTTTTCTCACTATCTGATCAGTAGATTTGGTATCAGTAATGTTAACAGAATCATGGGAATATGACCTTGGATATTGTTGTAACTTTGAGAAATATTGTTACCTTTCTCTGACTATTGACTTTTCTCCTCTAGTTTCTTAATGTTGCATGCCAAGATCTTCTTGAATGATTCCGTACATTGAGTAAGTTGTACATGACAATCTCATCTTATTTCTTCTCCAGTTTTAGTTATGATACTGTTAATCCTGGCAAGCAGTTCAGATGATACTTTTGGCAGATTCATATTGCTTCGTTGCACGCTCTCTTTAAGTACTGTGTTGCCAAAAAGATTGTTTTTCACCTCTGACACAGTGATACGTGCAGTGCACTTACATTTCCATGCTCTTGTTGGCTTTTGGTTACCGAAAACACCTAATCTTTTCAATGTAGTTACAATAGTTTCGCAAAACTTCACTTCACGAATATCACCACAATTTTGCAGTATGGAGTCATGTGTCCTTTCTCTTAACATCTGTGCCATGCAACATTGCTTTCTTGAGCTAAATTCACCGTGAGAAGTAGGTGGGTGCTCAGATTCACAGAAGAGATTCATTTCCGTTGGAGGACGAATGCCATGGGAGGCTCACACCATTTCAAGTGCTGGAGTTATAGTCTCAAAGCATATAATTAGACGAAGTTCCAGGAAAATTTGTTGATTTTTTTCAGGCAATATTTTTTTTCTTTTCTATTAATATATTAGGAGGAAATCCCTTGATAAAGAAGGTTCGGCTCTTTAGAGTTCTTGGTATGCCTTGGAAAGAAACTTAATATGGTCATGATTTCCATTTATGAGCTCATCAATCAGTTGCTTGGCATCCTGCTTCACATAAATAAATTTTGTGTGCCAGTGGGAGGGGAGAGCAATCTCAGTTACATCCTGATATTTGCAACCAGATTTTTATGTGCCCACACATCTTCAGGGAAGGCCAGCCGATATTGTAAATCTATTTTGAAAAGAGGCTGACGTGGTACGCTCTACCCCTGGATAGCATCCATTAGGTTATGAGGTCCTTTGAGTGTCCCCTTGGTAGGGATTTATCATTGGTTGTGTCATTATTATAAAGATGGGTAGGGATCTAAAAGTCCAGTGAAATAAGCTTAAAAGAGAGATATATTGTGTCAAGGATTTAAAAAACCTTTAAATAATCAGCTGAAAAAGGAGGGATTTTAAGTCTCCTTTTCCTTTCCTTTTCTTTCCTTTTAAACAATTCAAGGGCGAAGGTTTGAGGGCAGTTCACTCACTAGCTCGTATGACCACAGAGGACCAATAATTGTAGAGGTTGAAACTCGTTTATCTTTAGGTCCAACGCCACTACATAAAGGTTTATTGCACCTCACAAGCAGTAAGTTCCTATGTTTTTTTTTTTCACTATAGTTATTTCACTTGATATGACATATTTTTGAAACACTACACTACGATACAGTCTACCAAGTTATGGAAGACATTATCCCTTCTTCCTCCTTTCCACTTTTACCACCACTTCCCCATCAACGAAAAATTTCTTTTACGTGACCTTATCCAAAGGGTACCAGGGACATTTTTGTGCCAGATGACCTTTCTGATTAACCAGAGCCTTCTACACATTGATACCAATGGTAAATTTTAAGTTCCGTATTCCTTACACAACGTAATTGTTAAGGTATGAAGTCTTATAAATATATCCAAGGTTAAGACCTTGAATGTCCTTGTTACCAATAGTGCTCGATATGCATTCCTAAAGTATTCCCATTCATAGTCCAGTATTAGTGTTCCAAAGGCCCCCACCACTTGACCACAAAATGGGTCATTTCATGATGGAAAGCATTCCTTAATGGAAGCTCTTCATTTTGGGTGGTCGCTAATTTTCGTGACATGCTCTGCTACTAATTAACTAACTCATATTTCCATTCGCAGAGGGATTAGAGAATGCCATTTAAAGAAGGGGGAGAGTGCATACACTCAGCCAACAGAGTGCCAAGCGGAAAGGGGAAAGTTCTAAGCGTAAAATAAAAAACTTATTGATTGGAAGGTACCTTATTATCTCATGAACCTTGCTAAAACTTTTTTATTCATACCAGCTTTTCTCTTTTCCTTTCCGCTCTTCATGAAGGAACTTGTATATTCAATTGTATTACTGTAAAAGGAGAAATTCTCGATAAAAGCCTGCCTTTAAATTACGAGGGGGGGGGGGGTCGTCAATTTTCGAGAAAAAC
>JAXCGZ010008239.1:35000-40000 GCA_037179515.1 Halocaridina rubra
TACAGTGTTTCTATACCAGCCTTCACTAAGAAACTATATATATATATATATATATATATATATATATATATATATATATATATATATATATTGTGTGTGTGTGTGTGTGTGTGTGTGTGTGTGTGTGTGTGTGTGTGTGTGTGTGTGTGTGTGTGTGTGTACTTAAAATCTACAGGTAACACTAGCTGAAATTAGGTCCGATCAGTACAGTAATAAGAATAAGGATAAGAGAGGGTCATTGAAGAGTATACATGGAATACATTTGTACCAAGTTTTTGTCGCTCCTGGAAACTAACTTCACCGTTCAAGGAAATGATTGATTGAATCTTAAGGGATATAACAAGATTTTGTTTTTCATTATTTTGTTATGGATGTTAGAGGATTGTCTATAGTGTTAATGGATATTAAAAGCTCAAAAGAAATGAATTTGATATCAGATTTCTAAGTTCCTTTCCGATGAATTATTTGTATGTAATTTTAAGACGTGATGACTCTACACACACGGAAGCTAAAATTAGATGAATTTCAGAACACAGCCAATTTTAAGTAAAAACAATATTAGTTTAATGGCCATTTATAAGTGGATGCCATAAGCAATTATTATAAGAATCCTCAGATATGTCAAGTGCAAAATAAGGTAACATTATGTTCACTGACTTTTTATCTGAAATAAATGATAAAAGAAAAATAGCTCACCGGAAAATAGAAAAAAATACTAAATTATATTACAGTCGATGATCGTACATATATTTCTTAAGGATATTAAAATTTCTATTGAGAAACTAAATAGATAAAAGACTTAAAATTATACTGCAAAGATTAATAACTAAGCAATATTTCGTGACGCTAGTTAGAAGAATAATGTATATCAAATTCCAGTATGAGTTATATAAACCGTGCGCAGACAGTGTCGAAGGTCAAAATGTCGAAAGTCAAAGTGTCAAAAGGTCAAAGTGTCGAAATGTTAGGTTAAGTTAGGTTCTTTCGACACTTTGACTTTCGATATTTTGACTTTCGACACTTTGACCTTCGACACTGTCCTACTACCCATTAATCAATTCAAAAAGGATTATACCACATACTACAGCTATGAAAAAATTACTATTTCCACAACATTATCACTTATGGATACAGAAGCCAATACATGTATGGTAATAATTTCACTCAAGTAAATACTTGAAGAAGCTCAGATATTCCAAAAGTTTTTAGTTAATATTTTTTGTGTACAACCTAAGTCAAGGAATTTTGGCATCTTATAAATGAATTGTATCATCTAGAGGCTACAGCATAGACAAGATGTGGTAAGTATCCCAATTGATTAGTAAAAGTTTTATCTACTGTTGCATTGTAGTCGATTAATGTTTGACAACACAAATATTTTCAGGAAAAATTTAACTCTAAGCTTACAGCAGTAATAAAAAATAGATTTGAAAAAGTTTTATCTACTGTTGCATTATAGTCGATTAGTATTTGACAATACAAATATTTTCAGAAAAATTTAACTCTAAGTCTACAGCAGTAATCAAAGATTATTAGATGTCCAAAAGCTACATACTAAACATATAAAAAAAAAACCTCTAAAATTGGTCAATAAGTGCCAGACCTTGCATACACTTGTGGAGTATAAATTCACCTCAAGTCTCCAGCAGAAGGTATATAGTGTTAAGCATTTCCATGTTGAATAGATACAGTTAATAAAGAATACAAATGTTGATAGAGTGAGTTAGGCATTCCAATTTTTAAATTTTTTTTTATTTTAGTTGGTTCTACAGTACATGAGTCAATATGTTAAGACAAACCAAAAACTGTACAGTAAAAATTTAACTCTAGTTTACAACAATAGGCATCTCCCAATTGATTAGTAAATAATTAAATCAAGTAGACAAGAGGTTTAACTTCCAAAAAGTATTAAGAAAATCTTCAAATAACGTCTCTACCAGGAGTCAAAGAGCTTTCACCCATGCTGTGATCATAGCGATCCCAGACTAAGCGTTTACGGCCATATCGGAGCGACAAAGACTTGGGAACTTGTTGGAATTTTGATTAAGAGCGATGCTACACACGCAACTGTTCCCAATAATATATCATCTAACACATCTCTTCAGTTTGGTGATTCGCCTGTTACTGATTTCCTGAAAAAAATATAGTAAGTTCAGACAAATATAAATGGATGCGGACAAAACTTTTCAGACACTTAAGCAAAGACTTAGAAGATATTAGTACATAGTCTCTTGAATTTAATCATTATTAGTTTAATTCTATTAGGAGATTTAAGAATTATACCAGGTATAGATTAACAAGGTAGAATAGTCTAATGCATTCCCTTGGTGGGGTCCTTCAAGAGGTTCTTTACAAGTCGGAAAAATAGGTTATTTCTTCAATTTGTGAGCGAGAAGCATATGGCATGTCAATATACTACCTGTTAAGAAGATTAAATACCTTACAATTAGATAAGGCTTTGTAATATCGGATAATGAAATATGCATGACTCGCATATCCTCTTGATCCTTCATAAATTGAGGTATGTTCTCTGCTTTAAAGGGGGGGGGGGCAAAATATAATTTACAGTAAGAAAGAGTAGAGAATTTTTCTAGAATTATCTACTCTAAAAATACAATACTTCACAATATAAAACCAAACCTTGAAAATACTTACAATTAAAACTAAACAGAGATATTTTAATGAGTAATGTTAAGGTAAAGAGCAATTAAATAACATCATGCACTTGTTTACAAAAGAAAAAAAACATACATCTTGGATATTAGTCAGTCTAGATAAAGAGGAAATTTTCAAGAAAGAAAGTGTGGAATAACGCTCATATCACCCTAAATCTTATATAGCGTGGAAGAGCGCTCATATCATGCTAAATCTTATATACTAAGTTCGCTTACTTAAGGCATTTGTAGATATCTGGGACTTCGATGAGAAGGCATACAACAGAATCTCCTACTAAGAGAGCTGCTGGCGTTTCAACTTCGTCTGGAAATGGATTGCATTATGTCTGGTAAAATCTAAGTGACATATGATTGGCATATCTTCAAAGGAATACATTATTACTGTCATTATTCCTATTATTATTATTATTATTATTATTATTATTATTATTATTATTATTATTATTATTATTATTATTATTATTATTATTATTATTATTATTATTATTATTATTATTATTATTATTATTATTATTATTATTATTATTATCATCATACCTTCTGAAGTGGATGCAATAAGAGAGGAGACATCGGGGACCAAGGGACCGGATCTCTTGCCGTATCGTGAACCACCAATGAAACGAGAAGAACGAATTTTGATTTCGGGAAGATCCTGGTCTTGGGGTGGGGAGGAACGACCATATCGATTTGCGTAGAATCCCGAACGAACTGAAAGAATTAGCAAATTAATCTACCTCTCTATATATAAGAGCCATTTTCTCCCTTATAAGGGGAGTGGCTGAGTTAATAAAAATATAAAAAATTAATATGCACTACCAAAATGGAATTTTAATCAATGACTAAAAACTAAATCCATTCCATTGAAATGCAGAGAATTTTATAAATATTTTTTCACTAGAGAAACTGTTTGCATTTCATTAAAATGCATTATTAAATAATATATTATCTTTTGTATTCAGTTGTATCCTTTTTATTTCACGCACAAATATTTTATGAAATGTATCTCTTGTTAAGAGACTAAATTTGTCTTTACATAATACATTCAAGACTATGGTAATGTATATTTTACCTAAAAGCCTTTTAAACCTTGGCACTACTATCATTTACTATTTTTATTTGTTTCTTCCAAACCTCGATATACTCAAAAATACTATTGCAAAATAAACAGAGGCTGATAAACACATAAATATATATAGAAGTAAACATATCTATAATTTGAAATGCAGAGTACAAGACAGTCCTCATCATTCATCTGCATACAATCGACCTGGTAGCACAAAAATGGTGAAGGACTCCAATAAAAGAATAAATAGAGCGAAAATCTTTTTTCCTTCAACAATCTGGATGGAAGAGCCAATATGGTTGGTTGACTGTTTACATTCCCAGGGGCAAAGGAGAATATCCGATGGTCAGAAAACTGAATATATTGTCTACGTGGTTTGCCAAAACAATATAGCACTTATATATATATATATATATATATATATATATATATATATATATATATATATATATATATATATATTATATATATATATATATATATATATATATATATATATAATATATATATATACATATATAGGGAGGTGTAGGTATGTATGCAAAGATGCATGTGTGTAAGAATGGATATATTTTATATATGTAGGTATATATGTAAAGGAAATATGGAAAAGTTTGCAAGAAGAAAAAGTTAATTGTAAAATTGGGCTATATAAGAAAATTTATAAAATGAATACTCTAACTGCGATTGAAAAATAAAAGCACAGACAAAGTAGTGAACGATTACAAAATCTTATCAGAATAACGGCAATGACAAAGCGGTATAATTACAAATATCTAAAAAGCAGAATGAGCTAAAAGTAATATTGAATGGTCATGTTAAATCCAATGAACAAGTGTGAAAGTGAGGGATTTATAATTGCATGGCAGCGAAAAGGACGTCAAGTGCACATGTGACGTCCGAGGTCCTCCAAACTCACTAGAACGAACGAGTAAACCAAATAAAATAAACGAGTCAATAGCATAATGCCTTTTGGCATGAAAATGAATAAACCAGTATTGTAGCTATTTTAGAGAGAGAGAGAGAGAGAGAGAGAGAGAGAGAGAGAGAGAGAGAGAGAGAGAGAGAGAGAGAGAGAGAGAGAGAGAGAGAGAGAGAGAGAGAGAGAGAGAGAGAGAGAGAGAGAGAGTTTTTAGTGGGAGAGCAAGATAATGATGTATGTACTGTACCAAGGTAGTTTGCAGATGTACAAATAATGGATGGAAGAGAGCGTCACAAGCGTTACATGAAAATAGTGTTCTGGGAGGAAAAAAAAAAAACCT
>JAXCGZ010008239.1:45000-46748 GCA_037179515.1 Halocaridina rubra
AAGTATTATCAATAATTTTAGACCGCACCCAATCGATTTAGTCACACTTATTCTTATCATAAAGAACCTCAAACCAACAAACTCTTGTGGTTCCGATGGGATACAACTTCGCTTCCTAATTGACTCATTGCCAGTTACAGTATTTTTCATTTTAGTCATTGTAAATACATCCATTGTTACAGGCAGTTATCCTAACCTCTGGAAGCATCCCTATATCATCCCCGTTTTTAAGAGTGGAGATACTAATAATGTTGAAAATTATAGGCCAATCTCTCTTCTCAGCATTCTGTCTAAAATACTTGAGAAGGTAGTTGCCACCCAGTTAATAAATTTCCTTGAATCAAATTGTCTATTATGTGAAGAACAACACGGTTTTCGGCCTAAACTTTCGACCGAGACGGCCCTACTTAAAATTACTGATAAAATTTATAGTAATATTGAAAATAAGAAAATATCACTTTTATTATTGTTAGATTTGTCTAAAGCATTTGACAGTGTACACCATCAAATTCTAATGAGAAAACTTTCCAAAGTTCATGTTGACTCATTTTGGTTCGAAAATTATCTGAAAGATCGAATTCAATCAGTTCGAATGGGCTCGACTCTCTCTTCTTCTTTAGATATCAGTTTTGGCGTTCCTCAGGGTTCAATTTTGGGTCCTCTGCTTTTCTTAATATATGTTAATGATTTACCTCAATTTATAAGAGATTGCCTACTTGTTATGTATGCTGATGACACCCAGATTATGCTTACTGGTGACATTGATAGAATTCCTGAAATCTTAAAAAGGGCTGAAGATATATTAAACTGTGCCAAAAGTTATTTTAACAGTAATGGTCTTTTACTGAACGAAAATAAAACTAAATTCGTTATTTTTGGATCAAATCAATACCTGTCCCGCATTCCTGAGAACATCAGTATAAATTTCAACAATGTTTCACTCTTCCCATCTAATAAGGTTAAAAATCTAGGAGTTATTATGGACAGTACCATGACATTTAATTTTCATATCGATGAACTACATAAAAAAGTGAACGGGACCCTTATTTACTTGAACAGAGTCTATGAAAGATTCGAGCCTGATTGTAGGGTAATTGTAGTACAAACATTGATTTTAAGTATTCTCAACTACTGTCTAAGTGTTTGGGGTTCCACGACTAAGACCCAGATGTTACGAGTGAAAAGGCTCCAGAATTTTGCTGCAAGAGTTGCCATAGGGGGGGTGCATAAACATGATCACGTGACTCCCCTCTTTGAGAGATTGGGTTGGCTAAGGATGGACATGAAGTTCATATATAATATCTGTCTTTTAGTTTTTAAAATAAATCATGGAATATTACCGGAATGGCTCTTCTCATTGCCAACAGTTAATCAAGTGCGTATCAATAACGTCAACACCAGATATCAGAATTCTTTTTACGTGCCCAGAACTTCCACTGATATTGGGGCAAGAGCCTTAAATGTAATAGGCCCGAGACTTTGGAACTCTTTACCCGCAAACTTAAGAAGTTGCCAAACATTACCCTCACTTAAATCTCATCTTTTAAATCACCTACTTAATAAGTGATTTTAGTCTCATTATTATCCTCCCATTGGGTAAACGAAGTGTATGTATGCATATTTTAATGTGTAAATTTTTTGATTTTGTGCTTTGCAAATTTCATTAGTTTTATTTTGACATTTTACATTGTAATTTGTAATTAGATTAATTATCATGTGTAAATTTTGTGATTTTGTGCTTTGCAAAT
>JAXCGZ010008240.1:0-35000 GCA_037179515.1 Halocaridina rubra
AGGGAAAGCCCCCCGGCACCCTCCGGGAGGAGGGCAAGCTCCCTGGTGCCCTCCGGGAGGAGGGCAAGCCCCCCGGCGCCCTCCGGGAGGAGGGCAGGCCCCCCGGCGCCCTCCGGGAGGAGGGCAAGCCCCCCAATGCCCTCAGGGAGGAGGGCAAGCCCCCCGGCGCCCTCCGGGAGGAGGGCAAGCCCCCCGGCGCCCTCCGGGAGGAGGGCAAGCCCCCCGGCGCCCTCCGGGAGGAGGGCAAGCCCCCCGGCACCCTCCGGGAGGAGGGCAAGCCCCCCGGCGCCCTCCGGTAGGAGGGCAAGCCCCCCGGCGCCCTCCGGGAGGAGGGCAAGCCCCCCGGCGCCCTCCGGGAGGAGGGCAAGCCCCCCGGCGCCCTCCGGGAGGAGGGCAAGCCCCCCGGCGCCCTCCGGGAGGAGGGCAAGCCCCCCGGCGCCCTCCGGGAGGAGGGCAAGCCCCCCGGCGCCCTCCGGGAGAAGGGCAAGCCCCCCGGCGCCCTCCGGGAGGAGGGAAGCCCCCCGGCGCCCTCCGGGAGCAGGGCAAGCCCCCTGGCGCCCTCCGGGAGCAGGGCAAGCCCCTCGGCGCCCTCCGGGAGCAGGGCAAGCCCCCCGGTGCCCTCCGGGAGGAGGGCAAGCCCCCCGGCGCCCTCCGGGAGGAGGGCAAGCCCCCCGGCGCCCTCCGGGAGGAGGGCAAACCCCCCGGCGCCCTCCGGGAGGAGGGCAAGCCCCCGGCGCCCTCCGGGATGAGGGCAAGCCCCCCGGTGCCCTCCGGGAGGAGGGTAAGCCCTTCGGCGTCCTACGGGAGGAGGGCAAGCCCCCCGGTTCTCTCCTGGAGGAGGGCAAGCCCCCCGGTGCCCTCCGTAAGGAGGGCAAGCCCCCCGGCGCCCTCCGGGAGGAGGGGAAGCCCCCCGGCGCCCTCCGGGAGGAGGGCAAGCCCCCCGGCGCCCTCCAGGAGAAGGGCAAGCCCCCCGGCGCCCTCCGGGAGGAGGGCAAACCCCCGGCGCCCTCCGGGAGGAGGACAAGCCCCTCGGCGCCCTCCGAGAGGAGGGCAAGCCCCCCGGCGCCCTCCAGGAGGAGGGCAAGCCCCCCGGCGCCCTCCGGGAGGAGGGCAAGCCCCCCGGCGTCCTCCGGGAGGAGGGCAACCCCCCAGGCGCCCTCCGGGAGGAGGGCAGGCCCCCCGGCGCCCTCCGGGAGGAGGGCAAGCCCCCCGGTGCTCTCCGGGAGGAGGGCAAGTCCCCCAGTGCCCTCCGTAAGGAGGGGAAGCCCCCCGGCGCCCGCCGGGAGGAGGGCAAGGCCCCCGGCGCCCTCCGGGAGGAGGGCAAGCCCCCCGGCGTCCTCCGGGAGGAGGGCAAGCCCCCCGGCGCCCTCCGGGAGGAGGGCAAGCCCCCCGTCGCCCTCCGGGAGGAGGGCAAGCCCCTCGGCGCCCTCCTGGAGGAGGGCAAGCCATCCGGCGCCCTCCGGGAGGAGGGCAAGCCCCCCGGCGCCCTCCGGGAGGAGGGCAAGCCCCCCGGCGTCCTCCGGGAGGAGGGGAAGCCCCCTGTCGCCCTCCGGGAGAAGGGCAAGCCCCTCGGCGCCCTCCGGGAGGAGGGCAAGCCCCCCGGTGCCCTCCGGGAGCAGGGCAATCCCCCGGCGCCCTCCGGGAGGAGGTCAAGCCCTCCGGCGCCCTCTGGGAGGAGGGCAAGCCCCCCGGCGCCCTCCGGGAGGAGGGCAAGCCCCCCGGCGCCCTCCGGAAGGAGGGCAAGCCCCCCGGCGCCCTCCGGGAGGAGGGCAAGCCCCCCGGCGCCCTCCGGGAGGAGGGCAAGCCCCCCGGCGCCCTCCGGGAGGAGGGCAAGCCCCCCGGCGCCCTCCGGGAGGAGGGCAAGCCCCCCGGCGCCCTCCGGGAGGAGGGCAAGCCCCCCGGCGCCCTCCGGGAGGAGGGCAAGCCCCCCGGCGCCCTCCGGGAGGAGGGCAAGCCCCCCGGCGCCCTCCGGGAGGAGGGCAAGCCCCCCGGCGCCCTCCGGGAGGAGGGCAAGCCCCCCGGCGCCCTCCGGGAGGAGGGCAAGCCCCCCGGCGCCCTCCGGGAGGAGGGCAAGCCCCCCGGCGCCCTCCGGGAGGAGGGCAAGCCCCCCGGCGCCCTCCGGGAGGAGGGCAAGCCCCCCGGCGCCCTCCGGGAGGAGGGCAAGCCCCCCGGCGCCCTCCGGGAGGAGGGCAAGCCCCCCGGCGCCCTCCGGGAGGAGGGCAAGCCCCCCGGCGCCCTCCGGGAGGAGGGCAAGCCCCCCGGCGCCCTCCGGGAGGAGGGCAAGCCCCCCGGCGCCCTCCGGGAGGAGGGCAAGCCCCCCGGCGCCCTCCGGGAGGAGGGCAAGCCCCCCGGCGCCCTCCGGGAGGAGGGCAAGCCCCCCGGCGCCCTCCGGGAGGAGGGCAAGCCCCCCGGCGCCCTCCGGGAGGAGGGCAAGCCCCCCGGCGCCCTCCGGGAGGAGGGCAAGCCCCCCGGCGCCCTCCGGGAGGAGGGCAAGCCCCCCGGCGCCCTCCGGGAGGAGGGCAAGCCCCCCGGCGCCCTCCGGGAGGAGGGCAAGCCCCCCGGCGCCCTCCGGGAGGAGGGCAAGCCCCCCGGCGCCCTCCGGGAGGAGGGCAAGCCCCCCGGCGCCCTTCGGGAGGAGGGCAAGCCCCCCGGCGCCCTCCGGGAGGAGGGCAAGCCCCCCGGCGCCCTCCGGGAGGAGGGCAAGCCCCCCGGCGCCCTCCGGGAGGAGGGCAAGCCCCCCGGCGCCCTCCGGGAGGAGGGCAAGCCCCCCGGCGCCCTCCGGGAGGAGGGCAAGCCCCCCGGCGCCCTCCGGGAGGAGGGCAAGCCCCCCGGCGCCCTCCGGGAGGAGGGCAAGCCCCCCGGCGCCCTCCGGGAGGAGGGCAAGCCCCCCGGCGCCCTCCGGGAGGAGGGCAAGCCCCCCGGCGCCCTCCGGGAGGAGGGCAAGCCCCCCGGCGCCCTCCGGGAGGAGGGCAAGCCCCCCGGCGCCCTCCGGGAGGAGGGCAAGCCCCCCGGCGCCCTCCGGGAGGAGGGCAAGCCCCCCGGCGCCCTCCGGGAGGAGGGCAAGCCCCCCGGCGCCCTCCGGGAGGAGGGCAAGCCCCCCGGCGCCCTCCGGGAGGAGGGCAAGCCCCCCGGCGCCCTCCGGGAGGAGGGCAAGCCCCCCGGCGCCCTCCGGGAGGAGGGCAAGCCCCCCGGCGCCCTCCGGGAGGAGGGCAAGCCCCCCGGCGCCCTCCGGGAGGAGGGCAAGACCCCCGGCGCCCTCCGGGAGGAGGGCAAGACCCCCGGCGCCCTCCAGGAGGAGGGCAAGCCCCCCGGCGCCCTCCGGGAGGAGGGCAAGCCCCCCGGCGCCCTCCGGGAGGAGGGCAAACCCCCCGGAGCCCTCCGGGAGGAGGGCAAGCCCCCCGGCACCTTCCGGGAGGAGGGCAAGCCCGCTGGCGCCCTCCGGGAGGAGGTCAAGCCCCCCGGCGTAATCCGGGAGGAGGGCAAGCCCCCCGGCGCCCTCCGGGAGGAGCGCAAGCCCCCCGGCGCCCTCCGGGAGGAGGGCAAGCCCCCCGGTGCCCTCCGGGAGGAGGGCAAGCCCCCCGGCGCCCTCCGGGAGGAGGGCAAGCCCCCCGGCGCCCTCCGGGAGGAGGGCAAGCCCCCCGGCGCCCTCCGGGAGGAGGGCAAGCCCCCCAGCGCCCTCCGGGAGGAGGGCAAGCCCCCCGGCGCCCTCCGGGAGGAGGGCAAGCCCCCCGGCGCCCTCCGGGAGGAGGGCAAGCCCCCCGGCGCCCTCCGGGAGGAGGGTAAGCCCCCCGGCGCCCTCCGGGAGGAGGGCAAGCCCCCCGGCGCCCTCCGGGAGGAGGGCAAGCCCCCCGGCGCCCTCCGGGAGGAGGGCAAGCCCCCCGGCGCCCTCCGGGAGGAGGGCAAGCCCCCCGCGCCCTCCGGGAGGAGGGCAAGCCCCCCGGCGCCCTCCAGGAGGAGGGCAAGCCCCCCGGCGCCCTCCGGGAGGAGGGCAAGCCCCCCGGCGTCCTCCGGGAGGAGGGCAACCCCCCCGGCGCCCTCCGGGAGGAGGGCAGGCCCCCCGGCGCCCTCCGGGAGGAGGGCAAGCCCCCCGGTGCTCTCCGGGAGGAGGGCAAGTCCCCCAGTGCCCTCCGTAAGGAGGGGAAGCCCCCCGGCGCCCGCCGGGAGGAGGGCAAGGCCCCCGGCGCCCTCCGGGAGGAGGGCAAGCCCCCCGGCGTCCTCCGGGAGGAGGGCAAGCCCCCCGGCGCCCTCCGGGAGGAGGGCAAGCCCCCCGTCGCCCTCCGGGAGGAGGGCAAGCCCCTCGGCGCCCTCCTGGAGGAGGGCAAGCCATCCGGCGCCCTCCGGGAGGAGGGCAAGCCCCCCGGCGCCCTCCGGGAGGAGGGCAAGCCCCCCGGCGTCCTCCGGGAGGAGGGGAAGCCCCCTGTCGCCCTCCGGGAGAAGGGCAAGCCCCTCGGCGCCCTCCGGGAGGAGGGCAAGCCCCCCGGCGCCCTCCGGGAGCAGGGCAATCCCCCGGCGCCCTCCGGGAGGAGGTCAAGCCCTCCGGCGCCCTCTGGGAGGAGGGCAAGCCCCCCGGCGCCCTCCGGGAGGAGGGCAAGCCCCCCGGCGCCCTCCGGAAGGAGGGCAAGCCCCCCGGCGCCCTCCGGGAGGAGGGCAAGCCCCCCGGCGCCCTCCGGGAGGAGGGCAAGCCCCCCGGCGCCCTCCGGGAGGAGGGCAAGCCCCCGGCGCCCTCCGGGAGGAGGGCAAGCCCCCCGGCGCCCTCCGGGAGGAGGGCAAGCCCCCCGGCGCCCTCCGGGAGGAGGGCAAGCCCCCCGGCGCCCTCCGGGAGGAGGGCAAGCCCCCCGGCGCCCTCCGGGAGGAGGGCAAGCCCCCCGGCGCCCTCCGGGAGGAGGGCAAGCCCCCCGGCGCCCTCCGGGAGGAGGGCAAGCCCCCCGGCGCCCTCCGGGAGGAGGGCAAGCCCCCCGGCGCCCTCCGGGAGGAGGGCAAGCCCCCCGGCGCCCTCCGGGAGGAGGGCAAGCCCCCCGGCGCCCTCCGGGAGGAGGGCAAGCCCCCCGGCGCCCTCCGGGAGGAGGGCAAGCCCCCCGGCGCCCTCCGGGAGGAGGGCAAGCCCCCCGGCGCCCTCCGGGAGGAGGGCAAGCCCCCCGGCGCCCTCCGGGAGGAGGGCAAGCCCCCCGGCGCCCTCCGGGAGGAGGGCAAGCCCCCCGGCGCCCTCCGGGAGGAGGGCAAGCCCCCCGGCGCCCTCCGGGAGGAGGGCAAGCCCCCCGGCGCCCTCCGGGAGGAGGGCAAGCCCCCCGGCGCCCTCCGGGAGGAGGGCAAGCCCCCCGGCGCCCTCCGGGAGGAGGGCAAGACCCCCGGCGCCCTCCGGGAGGAGGGCAAGACCCCCGGCGCCCTCCGGGAGGAGGGCAAGCCCCCCGGCGCCCTCCGGGAGGAGGGCAAGCCCCCCGGCGCCCTCCGGGAGGAGGGCAAACCCCCCGGAGCCCTCCGGGAGGAGGGCAAGCCCCCCGGCACCTTCCGGGAGGAGGGCAAGCCCGCTGGCGCCCTCCGGGAGGAGGGCAAGCCCCCCGGCGTAATCCGGGAGGAGGGCAAGCCCCCCGGCGCCCTCCGGGAGGAGCGCAAGCCACCCGGCGCCCTCCGGGAGGAGGGCAAGCCCCCCGGTGCCCTCCGGGAGGATGGCAAGCCCCCCGGCGCCCTCCGGGAGGAGGGCAAGCCCCCCGGCGCCCTCCGGGAGGAGGGCAAGCCCCCCGGCGCCCTCCGGGAGGAGGGCAAGCCCCCCAGCGCCCTCCGGGAGGAGGGCAAGCCCCCCGGCGCCCTCCGGGAGGAGGGCAAGCCCCCCGGCGCCCTCCGGGAGGAGGGCAAGCCCCCCGGCGCCCTCCGGGAGGAGGGTAAGCCCCCCGGCGCCCTCCGGGAGGAGGGCAAGCCCCCCGGCGCCCTCCGGGAGGAGGGCAAGCCCCCCGGCGCCCTCCGGGGGGAGGGCAAGCCCCCCGGCGCCCTCCGGGAGGAGGGCAAGCCCCCCGCGCCCTCCGGGAGGAGGGCAAGCCCCCCGCGCCCTCCGGGAGGAGGGCAAGCCCCCCGGCGCCCTCCGGGAGGAGGGCAAGCCCCCCGGCGCCCTCCGGGAGGAGGGCAAGCCCCCCGGCGCCCTCCGGGAGGAGGGCAAGCCCCCCGGCGCCCTCCGGTAGGAGGGCAAGCCCCCCGGCGCCCTCCGGGAGGAGGGCAAGCCCCCCGGCGCCCTCCGGTAGGAGGGCAAGCCCCCCGGCGCCCTCCGGGAGGAGGGCAAGCCCTCCGGCGCCCTCCGGGAGGAGGGCAAGCCCCCCGGTGGTCTCAGGGAGGAGGGCAAGCCCCCCGGCGCCCTCCGGGAGGAGGGCAAGCCCCCCGGCGCCCTCCGGGAGGAGGGCAAGCCCCCCGGCGCCCTCCGGGAGGAGGGCAAGCCCCCCGGCGCCCTCCGGGAGGAGGGCAAGCCCCCCGGCGCCCTCCGGGAGGAGGGCAAGCCCCCCGGCGCCCTCCGGGAGGAGGGCAAGCCCCCCGGCGCCCTCCGGGAGGAGGGCAAGCCCCCCGGCGCCCTCCGGGAGGAGGGCAAGCCCCCCGGCGCCCTCCGGGAGGAGGGCAAGCCCCCCGGCGCCCTCCGGGAGAAGGGCAAGCCCCCCGGCGCCCTCCGGGAGGAGGGCAAGCCCCCCGGCGCCCTCCGGGAGCAGGGCAAGCCCCCTGGCGCCCTCCGGGAGCAGAGCAAGCCCCTCGGCGCCCTCCGGGAGCAGGGCAAGCCCCCCAGTGCCCTCCGGGAGGAGGGCAAGCCCCCCGGCGCCCTCCGGGAGGAGGGCAAACCCCCCGGTGCCCTCCGGGAGGAGGGCAAGCCCCCGGCGCCCTCCGGGATGAGGGCAAGCCCCCCGGTGCCCTCCGGGAGGAGGGTAAGCCCTTCAGCGTCCTACGGGAGGAGGGCAAGCCCCCCGGTGCTCTCCTGGAGGAGGGCAAGCCCCCCGGTGCCCTCCGTAAGGAGGGCAAGCCCCCCGGCGCCCTCCGGGAGGAGGGCAAGCCCCCCGGCGCCCTCCGGGAGGAGGGCAAGCCCCCCGGCGCCCTCCAGGAGAAGGGCAAGCCCCCCGGCGCCCTCCGGGAGGAGGGCAAACCCCCGGCGCCCTCCGGGAGGAGGACAAGCCCCTCGGCGCCCTCCGAGAGGAGGGCAAGCCCCCCGGCGCCCTCCAGGAGGAGGGCAAGCCCCCCGGCGCCCTCCGGGAGGAGGGCAAGCCCCCCGGCGTCCTCCGGGAGGAGGGCAACCCCCCCGGCGCCCTCCGGGAGGAAGGCAAGCCCCCCGGCGCCCTCCGGGAGGAGGGCAAGCCCCCCGGCGCCCTCCGGGAGGAGGGCAAGCCCCCCGGCGCCCTCCGGGAGGAGGGCAAGCCCCCCGGCGCCCTCCGGGAGGAGGGCAAGCCCCCCGGCGCCCTCCGGGAGGAGGGCAAGCCCCCCGGCGCCCTCCGGGAGGAGGGCAAGCCCCCCGGCGCCCTCCGGGAGGAGGGCAAGACCCCCGGCGCCCTCCGGGAGGAGGGCAAGACCCCCGGCGCCCTCCAGGAGGAGGGCAAGCCCCCCGGCGCCCTCCGGGAGGAGGGCAAGCCCCCCGGCGCCCTCCGGGAGGAGGGCAAACCCCCCGGAGCCCTCCGGGAGGAGGGCAAGCCCCCCGGCACCTTCCGGGAGGAGGGCAAGCCCGCTGGCGCCCTCCGGGAGGAGGTCAAGCCCCCCGGCGTAATCCGGGAGGAGGGCAAGCCCCCCGGCGCCCTCCGGGAGGAGCGCAAGCCCCCCGGCGCCCTCCGGGAGGAGGGCAAGCCCCCCGGTGCCCTCCGGGAGGAGGGCAAGCCCCCCGGCGCCCTCCGGGAGGAGGGCAAGCCCCCCGGCGCCCTCCGGGAGGAGGGCAAGCCCCCCGGCGCCCTCCGGGAGGAGGGCAAGCCCCCCAGCGCCCTCCGGGAGGAGGGCAAGCCCCCCGGCGCCCTCCGGGAGGAGGGCAAGCCCCCCGGCGCCCTCCGGGAGGAGGGCAAGCCCCCCGGCGCCCTCCGGGAGGAGGGTAAGCCCCCCGGCGCCCTCCGGGAGGAGGGCAAGCCCCCCGGCGCCCTCCGGGAGGAGGGCAAGCCCCCCGGCGCCCTCCGGGAGGAGGGCAAGCCCCCCGGCGCCCTCCGGGAGGAGGGCAAGCCCCCCGCGCCCTCCGGGAGGAGGGCAAGCCCCCCGGCGCCCTCCAGGAGGAGGGCAAGCCCCCCGGCGCCCTCCGGGAGGAGGGCAAGCCCCCCGGCGTCCTCCGGGAGGAGGGCAACCCCCCCGGCGCCCTCCGGGAGGAGGGCAGGCCCCCCGGCGCCCTCCGGGAGGAGGGCAAGCCCCCCGGTGCTCTCCGGGAGGAGGGCAAGTCCCCCAGTGCCCTCCGTAAGGAGGGGAAGCCCCCCGGCGCCCGCCGGGAGGAGGGCAAGGCCCCCGGCGCCCTCCGGGAGGAGGGCAAGCCCCCCGGCGTCCTCCGGGAGGAGGGCAAGCCCCCCGGCGCCCTCCGGGAGGAGGGCAAGCCCCCCGTCGCCCTCCGGGAGGAGGGCAAGCCCCTCGGCGCCCTCCTGGAGGAGGGCAAGCCATCCGGCGCCCTCCGGGAGGAGGGCAAGCCCCCCGGCGCCCTCCGGGAGGAGGGCAAGCCCCCCGGCGTCCTCCGGGAGGAGGGGAAGCCCCCTGTCGCCCTCCGGGAGAAGGGCAAGCCCCTCGGCGCCCTCCGGGAGGAGGGCAAGCCCCCCGGCGCCCTCCGGGAGCAGGGCAATCCCCCGGCGCCCTCCGGGAGGAGGTCAAGCCCTCCGGCGCCCTCTGGGAGGAGGGCAAGCCCCCCGGCGCCCTCCGGGAGGAGGGCAAGCCCCCCGGCGCCCTCCGGAAGGAGGGCAAGCCCCCCGGCGCCCTCCGGGAGGAGGGCAAGCCCCCCGGCGCCCTCCGGGAGGAGGGCAAGCCCCCCGGCGCCCTCCGGGAGGAGGGCAAGCCCCCCGGCGCCCTCCGGGAGGAGGGCAAGCCCCCGGCGCCCTCCGGGAGGAGGGCAAGCCCCCCGGCGCCCTCCGGGAGGAGGGCAAGCCCCCCGGCGCCCTCCGGGAGGAGGGCAAGCCCCCCGGCGCCCTCCGGGAGGAGGGCAAGCCCCCCGGCGCCCTCCGGGAGGAGGGCAAGCCCCCCGGCGCCCTCCGGGAGGAGGGCAAGCCCCCCGGCGCCCTCCGGGAGGAGGGCAAGCCCCCCGGCGCCCTCCGGGAGGAGGGCAAGCCCCCCGGCGCCCTCCGGGAGGAGGGCAAGCCCCCCGGCGCCCTCCGGGAGGAGGGCAAGCCCCCCGGCGCCCTCCGGGAGGAGGGCAAGCCCCCCGGCGCCCTCCGGGAGGAGGGCAAGCCCCCCGGCGCCCTCCGGGAGGAGGGCAAGCCCCCCGGCGCCCTCCGGGAGGAGGGCAAGACCCCCGGCGCCCTCCGGGAGGAGGGCAAGACCCCCGGCGCCCTCCGGGAGGAGGGCAAGCCCCCCGGCGCCCTCCGGGAGGAGGGCAAGCCCCCCGGCGCCCTCCGGGAGGAGGGCAAACCCCCCGGAGCCCTCCGGGAGGAGGGCAAGCCCCCCGGCACCTTCCGGGAGGAGGGCAAGCCCGCTGGCGCCCTCCGGGAGGAGGGCAAGCCCCCCGGCGTAATCCGGGAGGAGGGCAAGCCCCCCGGCGCCCTCCGGGAGGAGCGCAAGCCCCCCGGCGCCCTCCGGGAGGAGGGCAAGCCCCCCGGTGCCCTCCGGGAGGATGGCAAGCCCCCCGGCGCCCTCCGGGAGGAGGGCAAGCCCCCCGGCGCCCTCCGGGAGGAGGGCAAGCCCCCCGGTGCCCTCCGGGAGGAGGGCAAGCCCCCCAGCGCCCTCCGGGAGGAGGGCAAGCCCCCCGGCGCCCTCCGGGAGGAGGGCAAGCCCCCCGGCGCCCTCCGGGAGGAGGGCAAGCCCCCCGGCGCCCTCCGGGAGGAGGGTAAGCCCCCCGGCGCCCTCCGGGAGGAGGGCAAGCCCCCCGGCGCCCTCCGGGAGGAGGGCAAGCCCCCCGGCGCCCTCCGGGAGGAGGGCAAGCCCCCCGGCGCCCTCCGGGAGGAGGGCAAGCCCCCCGGCGCCCTCCGGGAGGAGGGCAAGCCCCCCGCGCCCTCCGGGAGGAGGGCAAGCCCCCCGCGCCCTCCGGGAGGAGGGCAAGCCCCCCGGCGCCCTCCGGGAGGAGGGCAAGCCCCCCGGCGCCCTCCGGGAGGAGGGCAAGCCCCCCGGCGCCCTCCGGGAGGAGGGCAAGCCCCCCGGCGCCCTCCGGTAGGAGGGCAAGCCCCCCGGCGCCCTCCGGGAGGAGGGCAAGCCCCCCGGCGCCCTCCGGTAGGAGGGCAAGCCCCCCGGCGCCCTCCGGGAGGAGGGCAAGCCCTCCGGCGCCCTCCGGGAGGAGGGCAAGCCCCCCGGTGGTCTCAGGGAGGAGGGCAAGCCCCCCGGCGCCCTCCGGGAGGAGGGCAAGCCCCCCGGCGCCCTCCGGGAGGAGGGCAAGCCCCCCGGCGCCCTCCGGGAGGAGGGCAAGCCCCCCGGCGCCCTCCGGGAGGAGGGCAAGCCCCCCGGCGCCCTCCGGGAGGAGGGCAAGCCCCCCGGCGCCCTCCGGGAGGAGGGCAAGCCCCCCGGCGCCCTCCGGGAGGAGGGCAAGCCCCCCGGCGCCCTCCGGGAGGAGGGCAAGCCCCCCGGCGCCCTCCGGGAGGAGGGCAAGCCCCCCGGCGCCCTCCGGGAGAAGGGCAAGCCCCCCGGCGCCCTCCGGGAGGAGGGCAAGCCCCCCGGCGCCCTCCGGGAGCAGGGCAAGCCCCCTGGCGCCCTCCGGGAGCAGAGCAAGCCCCTCGGCGCCCTCCGGGAGCAGGGCAAGCCCCCCAGTGCCCTCCGGGAGGAGGGCAAGCCCCCCGGCGCCCTCCGGGAGGAGGGCAAGCCCCCCGGCGCCCTCCGGGAGGAGGGCAAACCCCCCGGTGCCCTCCGGGAGGAGGGCAAGCCCCCGGCGCCCTCCGGGATGAGGGCAAGCCCCCCGGTGCCCTCCGGGAGGAGGGTAAGCCCTTCAGCGTCCTACGGGAGGAGGGCAAGCCCCCCGGTGCTCTCCTGGAGGAGGGCAAGCCCCCCGGTGCCCTCCGTAAGGAGGGCAAGCCCCCCGGCGCCCTCCGGGAGGAGGGCAAGCCCCCCGGCGCCCTCCGGGAGGAGGGCAAGCCCCCCGGCGCCCTCCAGGAGAAGGGCAAGCCCCCCGGCGCCCTCCGGGAGGAGGGCAAACCCCCGGCGCCCTCCGGGAGGAGGACAAGCCCCTCGGCGCCCTCCGAGAGGAGGGCAAGCCCCCCGGCGCCCTCCAGGAGGAGGGCAAGCCCCCCGGCGCCCTCCGGGAGGAGGGCAAGCCCCCCGGCGTCCTCCGGGAGGAGGGCAACCCCCCCGGCGCCCTCCGGGAGGAGGGCAGGCCCCCCGGCGCCCTCCGGGAGGAGGGCAAGCCCCCCGGTGCTCTCCGGGAGGAGGGCAAGTCCCCCAGTGCCCTCCGTAAGGAGGGCAAGCCCCCCGGCGCCCGCCGGGAGGAGGGCAAGGCCCCCGGCGCCCTCCGGGAGGAGGGCAAGCCCCCCGGCGTCCTCCGGGAGGAGGGCAAGCCCCCCGGCGCCCTCCAGGAGGAGGGCAAGCCCCCCGTCGCCCTCCGGGAGGAGGGCAAGCCCCTCGGCGCCCTCCTGGAGGAGGGCAAGCCATCCGGCGCCCTCCGGGAGGAGGGCACGCCCCCCGGCGCCCTCCGGGAGGAGGGCAAGCCCCCCGGCGTCCTCCGGGAGGAGGGGAAGCCCCCTGTCGCCCTCCGGGAAAAGGGCAAGCCCCCCGGCGCCCTCCGGGAGGAGGGCAAGCCCCCCGGCGCCCTCCGGGAGCAGGGCAATCCCCCGGCGCCCTCCGGGAGGAGGTCAAGCCCTCCGGCGCCCTCTGGGAGGAGGGCAAGCCCCCCGGCGCCCTCCGGGAGGAGGGCAAGCCCCCCGGCGCCCTCCGAAAGGAGGGCAAGCCCCCCGGCGCCCTCCGGGAGGAGGGCAAGCCCCCCGGCGCCCTCCGGGAGGAGGGCAAGCCCCCCGGCGCCCTCCGGGAGGAGGGCAAGCCCCCCGGCGCCCTCCGGGAGGAGGGCAAGCCCCCCGGCGCCCTCCGGGAGGAGGGCAAGCCCCCCGGCGTCCTCCGGGAGGAGGGCAAGCCCCCCGGCGCCCTCCGGGAGGAGGGCAAGCCCCCCGTCGCCCTCCGGGAGGAGGGCAAGCCCCTCGGCGCCCTCCTGGAGGAGGGCAAGCCATCCGGCGCCCTCCGGGAGGAGGGCAAGCCCCCCGGCGCCCTCCGGGAGGAGGGCAAGCCCCCCGGCGTCCTCCGGGAGGAGGGGAAGCCCCCTGTCGCCCTCCGGGAGAAGGGCAAGCCCCCCGGCGCCCTCCGGGAGGAGGGCAAGCCCCCCGGCGCCCTCCGGGAGCAGGGCAATCCCCCGGCGCCCTCCGGGAGGAGGTCAAGCCCTCCGGCGCCCTCTGGGAGGAGGGCAAGCCCCCCGGCGCCCTCCGGGAGGAGGGCAAGCCCCCCGGCGCCCTCCGGGAGGAGGGCAAGCCCCCCGGCGACCTCCGGGAGGAGGGCAAGCCCCCCGGCGCCCTCCGGGAGGAGGGCAAGCCCCCCGGCGCCCTCCGGGAGGAGGGCAAGCCCCCCGGCGCCCTCCGGGAGGAGGGCAAGCCCCTCGGCGCCCTCCTGGAGGAGGGCAAGCCCCCCGGCGCCCTCCGGGAGGAGGGCAAGCTCCCCGGCGCCCTCCGGGAGGAGGGCAAGCCCCCCGGCGTCCTCCGGGAGGAGGGTAAGCCCCCTGTCGCCCTCCAGGAGAAGGGCAAGCCCCCCGGCGCCCTCCGGGAGGAGGGCAAGCCCCCCGGCGCCCTCCGGGAGCAGGGCAAGCCCCCAGCGCCCTCCGGGAGGAGGGCAAGCCCCCCGGCGCCCTCTGGGAGGAGGGCAAGCCCCCCGGCACCCTCCGGGAGGAGGGCAAGCCCCCCGGCGCCCTCCGGGAGGAGGGCAAGCCCCCCATCGCCCTCCGGGAGGAGGGCAAGCCCCCCATCGCCCTCCGGGAGGAGGGCAAGCCCCCCGGCGCCCTCCGGGAGGAGGGCAAGCCGCCCGGCGCCCTCCGGGAGGAGGGCAAGCCCCCCGGCGCCCTCCGGGAGGAGGGCAAGACCCCCGGCGCCCTCCGGGAGGAGGGCAAGACCCCCGGTGCCCTCCGGGAGGAGGGCAAGACCCCCGGCGCCCTCCAGGAGGAGGGCAAGCCCCCCGGCGCCCTCCGGGAGGAGGGCAAGCCCCCCGGCGCCCTCCGGGAGGAGGGCAAACCCCCCGGAGCCCTCCGGGAGGAGGGCAAGCCCCCCGGCACCTTCCGGGAGGAGGGCAAGCCCCCTGGCGCCCTCCGGGAGGAGGGCAAGCCCCCCGGCGTAATCCGGGAGGAGGGCAAGCCCCCCGGCGCCCTTCGGGAGGAGCGCAAGCCCCCCGGCGCCCTCCGGGAGGAGGGCAAGCCCCCCGGTGCCCTCCGGGAGGAGGGTAAGCCCCCCGGCGCCCTCCGGGAGGAGGGCAAGCCCCCCGTCGCCCTCCGGGAGGAGGGCAAGCCCCTCGGCGCCCTCCTGGAGGAGGGCAAGCCATCCGGGGCCCTCCGGGAGGAGGGCAAGCCCCCCGGCGCCCTCCGGGAGGAGGGCAAGCCCCCCGGCGTCCTCCGGGAGGAGGGGAAGCCCCCTGTCGCCCTCCGGGAGAAGGGCAAGCCCCTCGGCGCCCTCCGGGAGGAGGGCAAGCCCCCCGGCGCCCTCCGGGAGCAGGGCAATCCCCCGGCGCCCTCCGGGAGGAGGTCAAGCCCTCCGGCGCCCTCTGGGAGGAGGGCAAGCCCCCCGGCGCCCTCCGGGAGGAGGGCAAGCCCCCCGGCGCCTTCCGGAAGGAGGGCAAGCCCCCCGGCGCCCTCCGGGAGGAGGGCAAGCCCCCCGGCGCCCTCCGGGAGGAGGGCAAGCCCCCCAGCGCCCTCCGGAAGGAGGGCAAGCCCCCCGGCGCCCTCCGGGAGGAGGGCAAGCCCCCCGGCGCCCTCCGGGAGGAGGGCAAGACCCCCGGCGCCCTCCGGGAGGAGGGCAAGACCCCCGGCGCCCTCCGGGAGGAGGGCAAGACCCCCGGCGCCCTCCAGGAGGAGGGCAAGCCCCCCGGCGCCCTCCGGGAGGAGGGCAAGCCCCCCGGCGCCCTCCGGGAGGAGGGCAAACCCCCCGGAGCCCTCCGGGAGGAGGGCAAGCCCCCCGGCACCTTCCGGGAGGAGGGCAAGCCCCCTGGCGCCCTCCGGGAGGAGGGCAAGCCCCCCGGCGTAATCCGGGAGGAGGGCAAGACCCCCAGCGCCCTCCGGGAGGAGGGCAAGCCCCCCGGCGCCCTCCAGGAGGAGGGCAAGCCCCCCGGCGCCCTCCGGGAGGAGGGCAAACCCCCCGGAGCCCTCCGGGAGGAGGGCAAGCCCCCCGGCACCTTCCGGGAGGAGGGCAAGCCCCCCGGCGCCCTCCGGGAGGAGGGCAAGACCCCCGGCGCCCTCCAGGAGGAGTGCAAGCCCCCCGGCGCCCTCCGGGAGGAGGGCAAGCCCCCCGGCGCCCTCCGGGAGGAGGGCAAACCCCCCGGAGCCCTCCGGGAGGAGGGCAAGCCCCCCGGCACCTTCTGGGAGGAGGGCAAGCCCCCTGGCGCCCTCCGGGAGGAGGGCAAGCCCCCCGGCGTAATCCGGGAGGAGGGCAAGCCCCCCGGCGCCCTCCGGGAGGAGCGCAAGCCCCCCGGCGCCCTCCGGGAGGAGGGCAAGCCCCCCGGTGCCCTCCGGGAGGAGGGCAAGCCCCCCGGTGCCCTCCGGGAGGAGGGCAAGCCCCCCGGCGCCCTCCGGGAGGAGGGCAAGCCCCCCGGCGCCCTCCGGGAGGAGGGCAAGCCCCCCGGCGCCCTCCGGGAGGAGGGCAAGCCCCCCGGCGCCCTCCGGGAGGAGGGCAAGCCCCCCAGCGCCCTCCGGGAGGAGGGCAAGCCCCCCGGCGCCCTCCGGGAGGAGGGCAAGCCCCCCGGCGCCCTCCGGGAGGAGGGCAAGCCCCCCGGCGCCCTCCGGGAGGAGGGCAAGCCCCCCGGCGCCCTCCGGGAGGAGGGCACGCCCCCCGGCGCCCTCCGGGAGGAGGGCAAGCCCCCCGGCGCCCGCCGGGAGGAGGGCAAGGCCCCCGGCCCCCTCCGGGAGGAGGGCAAGCCCCCCGGCGTCCTCCGGGAGGAGGGCAAGCCCCCCGGCGCCCTCCGGGAGGAGGGCAAGCCCCCCGTCGCCCTCCGGTAGGAGGGCAAGCCCCTCGGCGCCCTCCTGGAGGAGGGCAAGCCATCCGGCGCCCTCCGGGAGGAGGGCAAGCCCCCCGGCGCCCTCCGGGAGGAGGGCAAGCCCCCCGGCGTCCTCCGGGAGGAGGGGAAGCCCCCTGTCGCCCTCCGGGAGAAGGGCAAGCCCTTCGGCGCCCTCCGGGAGGAGGGCAAGCCCCCCGGCGCCCTCCGGGAGCAGGGCAATCCCCCGGCGCCCTCCGGGAGGAGGTCAAGCCCTCCGGCGCCCTCTGGGAGGAGGGTAAGCCCCCCGGCGCCCTCCGGGAGGAGGGCAAGCCCCCCGGCGCCCTCCGGAAGGAGGGCAAGCCCCCCGGCGCCCTCCGGGAGGAGGGCAAGCCCCCCGGCGCCCTCCGGGAGGAGGGCAAGCCCCCCGGCGCCCTCCGGGAGGAGGGCAAGCCCCCCGGCGCCCTCCGGGAGGAGGGCAAGCCCCCCGGCGCCCTCCGGGAGGAGGGCAAGCCCCCCGGCGCCCTCCGGGAGGAGGGCAAGCCCCCCGGCGCCCTCCGGGAGGAGGGCAAGCCCCCCGGCGCCCTCCGGGAGGAGGGCAAGCCCCCCGGCGCCCTCCGGGAGGAGGGCAAGCCCCCCGGCGCCCTCCGGGAGGAGGGCAAGCCCCCCGGCGCCCTCCGGGAGGAGGGCAAGCCCCCCGGCGCCCTCCGGGAGGAGGGCAAGCCCCCCGGCGCCCTCCGGGAGGAGGGCAAGACCCCCGGCGCCCTCCGGGAGGAGGGCAAGACCCCCGGCGCCCTCCAGGAGGAGGGCAAGCCCCCCGGCGCCCTCCGGGAGGAGGGCAAGCCCCCCGGCGCCCTCCGGGAGGAGGGCAGGCCCCCCGGCGCCCTCCGGGAGGAGGGCAAGCCCCCCGGCGTAATCCGGGAGGAGGGCAAGACCCCCAGCGCCCTCCGGGAGGAGGGCAAGACCCCCGGCGCCCTCCAGGAGGAGGGCAAGCCCCCCGGCGCCCTCCGGGAGGAGGGCAAGCCCCCCGGCGCCCTCCGGGAGGAGGGCAAACCCCCCGGAGCCCTCCGGGAGGAGGGCAAGCCCCCCGGCACCTTCCGGGAGGAGGGCAAGCCCCCCGGCGCCCTCCGGGAGGAGGGCAAGACCCCCGGCGCCCTCCAGGAGGAGGGCAAGCCCCCCGGCGCCCTCCGGGAGGAGGGCAAGCCCCCCGGCGCCCTCCGGGAGGAGGGCAAACCCCCCGGAGCCCTCCGGGAGGAGGGCAAGCCCCCCGGCACCTTCCGGGAGGAGGGCAAGCCCCCTGGCGCCCTCCGGGAGGAGGGCAAGCCCCCCCGCGTAATCCGGGAGGAGGGCAAGCCCCCCGGCGCCCTCCGGGAGGAGCGCAAGCCCCCCGGCGCCCTCCGGGAGGAGGGCAAGCCCCCCGGTGCCCTCCGGGAGGAGGGCAAGCCCCCCGGCGCCCTCCGGGAGGAGGGCAAGCCCCCCGGCGCCCTCCGGGAGGAGGGCAAGCCCCCCGGCGCCCTCCGGGAGGAGGGCACGCCCCCCGGCGCCCTCCGGGAGGAGGGCAAGCCCCCCGGCGCCCGCCGGGAGGAGGGCAAGGCCCCCGGCGCCCTCCGGGAGGAGGGCAAGCCCCCCGGCGTCCTCCGGGAGGAGGGCAAGCCCCCCGGCGCACTCCGGGAGGAGGGCAAGCCCCCCGTCGCCCTCCGGGAGGAGGGCAAGCCCCTCGGCGCCCTCCTGGAGGAGGGCAAGCCATCCGGCGCCCTCCGGGAGGAGGGCAAGCCCCCCGGCGCCCTCCGGGAGGAGGGCAAGCCCCCCGGCGTCCTCCGGGAGGAGGGGAAGCCCCCTGTCGCCCTCCGGGAGAAGGGCAAGCCCTTCGGCGCCCTCCGGGAGGAGGGCAAGCCCCCCGGCGCCCTCCGGGAGCAGGGCAATCCCCCGGCGCCCTCCGGGAGGAGGTCAAGCCCTCCGGCGCCCTCTGGGAGGAGGGTAAGCCCCCCGGCGCCCTCCGGGAGGAGGGCAAGCCCCCCGGCGCCCTCCGGAAGGAGGGCAAGCCCCCCGGCGCCATCCGGGAGGAGGGCAAGCCCCCCGGCGCCCTCCGGGAGGAGGGCAAGCCCCCCCGCGTAATCCGGGAGGAGGGCAAGCCCCCCGGCGCCCTCCGGGAGGAGCGCAAGCCCCCCGGCGCCCTCCGGGAGGAGGGCAAGCCCCCCGGTGCCCTCCGGGAGGAGGGCAAGCCCCCCGGCGCCCTCCGGGAGGAGGGCAAGCCCCCCGGCGCCCTCCGGGAGGAGGGCAAGCCCCCCGGCGCCCTCCGGGAGGAGGGCACGCCCCCCGGCGCCCTCCGGGAGGAGGGCAAGCCCCCCGGCGCCCGCCGGGAGGAGGGCAAGGCCCCCGGCGCCCTCCGGGAGGAGGGCAAGCCCCCCGGCGTCCTCCGGGAGGAGGGCAAGCCCCCCGGCGCACTCCGGGAGGAGGGCAAGCCCCCCGTCGCCCTCCGGGAGGAGGGCAAGCCCCTCGGCGCCCTCCTGGAGGAGGGCAAGCCATCCGGCGCCCTCCGGGAGGAGGGCAAGCCCCCCGGCGCCCTCCGGGAGGAGGGCAAGCCCCCCGGCGTCCTCCGGGAGGAGGGGAAGCCCCCTGTCGCCCTCCGGGAGAAGGGCAAGCCCTTCGGCGCCCTCCGGGAGGAGGGCAAGCCCCCCGGCGCCCTCCGGGAGCAGGGCAATCCCCCGGCGCCCTCCGGGAGGAGGTCAAGCCCTCCGGCGCCCTCTGGGAGGAGGGTAAGCCCCCCGGCGCCCTCCGGGAGGAGGGCAAGCCCCCCGGCGCCCTCCGGAAGGAGGGCAAGCCCCCCGGCGCCATCCGGGAGGAGGGCAAGCCCCCCGGCGCCCTCCGGGAGGAGGGCAAGCCCCCCGGCGCCCTCCGGGAGCAGGGCAATCCCCCGGCGCCCTCCGGGAGGAGGTCAAGCCCTCCGGCGCCCTCTGGGAGGAGGGTAAGCCCCCCGGCGCCCTCCGGGAGGAGGGCAAGCCCCCCGGCGCCCTCCGGAAGGAGGGCAAGCCCCCCGGCGCCATCCGGGAGGAGGGCAAGCCCCCCGGCGCCATCCGGGAGGAGGGCAAGCCCCCCGGCGCCCTCCGGGAGGAGGGCAAGCCCCCCGGCGCCCTCCGGGAGGAGGGCAAGCCCCCCGGCGCCCTCCGGGAGGAGGGCAAGCCCCCCGGCGCCCTCCGGGAGGAGGGCAAGACCCCCGGCGCCCTCCGGGAGGAGGGCAAGACCCCCGGCGCCCTCCGGGAGGAGGGCAAGCCCCCCGGCGCCCTCCGGAAGGAGGGCAAGCCCCCCGGCGCCCTCCGGGAGGAGGGCAGGCCCCCCGGCGCCCTCCGGGAGGAGGGCAAGCCCCCCGGTGCTCTCCGGGAGTAGGGCAAGCCCCCCGGCGCCCTCCGGGAGGAGGGCAAGCCCTCCGGTGCCCTCCGGGAGGAGGGCAAGCCCCCCGGCGCCCTCCGGGAGGAGGGCAAGCCCCCCGTCGCCCTCCGGGAGGAGGGCAAGCCCCTCGGCGCCCTCCTGGAGGAGGGCAAGCCATCCGGCGCCCTCCGGGAGGAGGGCAAGCCCCCCGGCGCCCTCCGGGAGGAGGGCAAGCCCCCCGGCGTCCTTCGGGAGGAGGGGAAGCCCCCTGTCGCCCTCCGGGAGAAGGGCAAGCCCCTCGGCGCCCTCCGGGAGGAGGGCAAGCCCCCCGGCGCCCTCCGGGAGCAGGGCAATCCCCCGGCGCCCTCCGGGAGGAGGTCAAGCCCTCCGGCGCCCTCTGGGAGGAGGGCAAGCCCCCCGGCGCCCTCCGGGAGGAGGGCAAGCCCCCCGGCGCCCTCCGGAAGGAGGGCAAGCCCCCCGGCGCCCTCCGGGAGGAGGGCAAGCCCCCCGGCGCCCTCCGGGAGGAGGGCAAGCCCCCCAGCGCCCTCCGGGAGGAGGGCAAGCCCCCCGGCGCCCTCCGGGAGGAGGGCAAGCACCCCGGCGCCCTCCGGGAGGAGGGCAAGACCCCCGGCGCCCTCCGGGAGGAGGGCAAGACCCCCGGCGCCCTCCGGGAGGAGGGCAAGACCCCCGGCGCCCTCCAGGAGGAGGGCAAGCCCCCCGGCGCCCTCCGGGAGGAGGGCAAGCCCCCCGGCGCCCTCCGGGAGGAGGGCAAACCCCCCGGAGCCCTCCGGGAGGACTGCAAGCCCCCCGGCACCTTCCGGGAGGAGGGCAAGCCCCCTGGCGCCCTCCGGGAGGAGGGCAAGCCCCCCGGCGTAATCCGGGAGGAGGGCAAGACCCCCGGCGCCCTCCGGGAGGAGGGCAAGACCCCCGGCGCCCTCCCGGAGGAGGGCAAGCCCCCCGGCGCCCTCCGGGAGGAGGGCAAGCCCCCCGGCGCCCTCCGGGAGGAGGGCAAACCCCCCGGAGCCCTCCGGGAGGAGGGCAAGCCCCCCGGCACCTTCCGGGAGGAGGGCAAGCCCCCCGGCGCCCTCCGGGAGGAGGGCAAGACCCCCGGCGCCCTCCAGGAGGAGGGCAAGCCCCCCGGCGCCCTCCGGGAGGAGGGCAAGCCCCCCGGCGCCCTCCGGGAGGAGGGCAAACCCCCCAGAGCCCTCCGGGAGGAGGGCAAGCCCCCCGGCACCTTCCGGGAGGAGGGCAAGCCCCCTGGCGCCCTCCGGGAGGAGGGCAAGCCCCCCGGCGTAATCCGGGAGGAGGGCAAGCCCCCCGGCGCCCTCCGGGAGGAGCGCAAGCCCCCCGGCGCCCTCCGGGAGGAGGGCAAGCCCCCCGGTGCCCTCCGGGAGGAGGGCAAGCCCCCCGGCGCCCTCCGGGAGGAGGGCAAGCCCCCCGGCGCCCTCCGGGAGGAGGGCAAGCCCCCCGGCGCCCTCCGGGAGGAGGGCAAGCCCCCCGGCGCCCTCCGGGAGGAAGGCAAGCCACCCAGCGCCCTCCGGGAGGAGGGCAAGCCCCCCGGCGCCCTCCGGGAGGAGGGCAAGCCCCCCGGCGCCCTCCGGGAGGAGGGCAAGCCCCCCGGCGCCCTCCGGGAGGAGGGCAAGCCCCCCGGCGCCCTCCGGAAGGAGGGCAAGCCCCCCGGCGCCCTCCGGGAGGAGGGCAAGCCCCCCGGCGCCCGCCGGGAGGAGGGCAAGGCCCCCGGCGCCCTCCGGGAGGAGGGCAAGCCCCCCGGCGTCCTCCGGGAGGAGGGCAAGCCCCCCGGCGCCCTCCGGGAGGAGGGCAAGCCCCCCGTCGCCCTCCGGGAGGAGGGCAAGCCCCTCGGCGCCCTCCTGGAGGAGGGCAAGCCATCCGGCGCCCTCCGGGAGGAGGGCAAGCCCCCCGGCGCCCTCCGGGAGGAGGGCAAGCCCCCCGGCGTCCTCCGGGAGGAGGGGAAGCGCCCTGTCGCCCTCCGGGAGAAGGGCAAGCCCCCCGGCGCCCTCCGGGAGGAGGGCAAGCCCCCCGGCGCCCTCCGGGAGCAGGGCAATCCCCCGGCGCCCTCCGGGAGGAGGTCAAGCCCTCCGGCGCCCTCTGGGAGGAGGGCAAGCCCCCCGGCGCCCTCCGGGAGGAGGGCAAGAACCCCGGCGCCCTCCGGGAGGAGGGCAAGAACCCCGGCGCCTTCCGGGAGGAGGGCAAGCCCCCCGGCGCCCTCCGGGAGGAGGGCAAGCCCCCCGGCGCCCTCCGGGAGGAGGGCAAGCCCCCCGGCGCCCTCCGGGAGGAGGGCAAGCCCCCCGGCGTCCTCCGGGAGGAGGGCAAGCCCCCCGGCGGCCTCCGGGAGGAGGGCAAGACCCCCGGCGGCCTCCGGGAGGAGGGCAAGCCCCCCGGCGCCCTCCGGGAGGAGGGCAAGCCCCCCGGCGCCCTCCGGGAGGAGGGCAAGCCCCCCGGCGCCCTCCGGGAGGAGGGCAAGCCCCCCGGCGCCCTCCGGGAGGAGGGCAAGCCCCCCGGCGCCCTCCGGGAGGAGGGCAAGCCCCCCGGCGCCCTCCGGGAGGAGGGCAAGCCCCCCGGCGCCCTCCGGGAGGAGGGCAAGCCCCCCGGCGCCCTCCGGGAGGAGGGCAAGCTCCCCGTCGCCCTCCGGGAGAAGGGCAAGCCCCCCGGCGCCCTCCGGGAGGAGGGCAAGCCCCCCGGCGCCCTCCGGGAGGAGGGCAAGCCCCCCGCGCCCTCCGGGAGGAGGGCAAGCCCCCCGGCGCCCTCCGGGAGGAGGGCAAGCCCCCCGGCGCCCTCCGGGAGGAGGGCAAGCCCCCCGGCGCCCTCCGGGAGGAGGGCATGCCCCCCGGCGCCCTCCGGGAGGAGGGCAAGCCCCCCGGCGCCCTCCAGGAGGAGGGCAAGCCCCCGGGCGCCCTCCGGGAGGAGGGCAAGCCCCCCGGCGTAATCCGGGAGGAGGGCAAGCCCCCCGGCGCCCTCCGGGAGGAGGGCAAGCCCCCCGCGCCCTCCGGGAGGAGGGCAAGCCCCCCGGCGCCCTCCGGGAGGAGGGCAAGCCCCCCGGCGCCCTCCGGGAGGAGGGCAAGCCCCCCGGCGCCCTCCGGGAGGAGGGCAAGCCCCCCGGCGCCCTCCGGGAGGAGGGCAAGCCCCCCGGCGCCCTCCGGGAGGAGGGCAAGCCCCCCGGCGCCCTCCGGGAGGAGGGCAAGCCCCCCGGCGCCCTCCGGAAGGAGGGCAAGCCCCCCGGCGCCCTCCGGGAGGAGGGCAAGCCCCCCGGCGCCCTCCGGGAGGAGGGCAAGCATCCCGGCGCCCTCCGGTAGGAGGGCAAGCCCCCCGGCGCCCTCCGGGAGGAGGGCAAGCCCCCCGGCGCCCTCCGGGAGGAGGGCAAGCCCCCCGGTGGTCTCCGGGAGGAGGGCAAGCCCCCCGGCACCCTCCGGGAGGAGGGCAAGCCCCCCGGCGCCCTCCGGGAGGAAGGCAAGCCCCCCGGCGCCCTCCGAGAGGAGGGCAAACCCCCGGCGCCCTCTGGGAGGAGGGCAAGCCCCCCGGCGCCCTCCGGGAGGAGGGCAAGCCCCCCGGCGCCCTCTGGGAGGAGGGCAAGCCCCCCGGCGCCCTCCGGGAGGAGGGCAAGCCCCCCGGCGCTCTCCGGGAGGAGGGCAAGCCCCCCAGTGCCCTCCGGGAGGAGGGCAAGCCCCCCGGCGCCCTCCAGGAGGAGGGCAAGCCCCCCGGCGACCTCCGGGAGGAGGGCAAGCCCCCCGGCGCCCTCCGGGAGGAGGGCAAGCCCCCCGGCGCCCTCCGGGAGGAGGGCAAGCCCCCCGGCGCCCTCCGGGAGGAGGGCAAGCCCCCCGGTGCCCTCCAAGAGGAGGGCAAGCCCCCCGGCGCCCTCCGGGAGGAGGGCAAGCCCCCCGGCACCCTCCGGGAAGAGGGCAAGCCCCCCGGCGCCCTCCGGGAGGAGGGCAAGCCCCCCGGTGCCCTCCGGGAGGAGGGCAAGCCCCCCGGTGCCCTCCGGGAGGAGGGCAAGCCCCCCGGTGCCCTCCGGGAGGAGGGCAAGCCCCCCGGTGCCCTCCGGGAGGAGGGCAAGCCCCCCGGCGCCCTCCGGGAGGAGGGCAAGCCCCCCGGCGCCCTCCGGGAGGAGGGCAAGCCCCCCGGCACCCTCCGGGAGGAGGGCAAGCCCCCCGGCGCCCTCCGGGAGGAGGGCAAGCCCCCCGGCGCCCCCCGGGAGGAAGGCAAGCCCGCCGGAGCCCTCAGGGAGGAGGGCAAGCCCCCCGGCGCCCCCCGGGAGGAGGGCAAGCCCCCCGGCGCCCCCCGGCGCCCCCCGGGAGGAGGGTAAGACCCCTGCCGCCCCCCGGGAGGAGGGCAAGCCCCCAGGCGCCCCCCGGCGCCCCCCGATAGGAGGGCAAGCCCCCCGGCACCCCCCGATAGGAGGGCAAGCCCCCCGGCGCCCCCCGGGAGGAGGGCAAGCCCCCCGGCGCCCCCGGGGAGGAGGGCAAGCCCCCCGGCGCCCCCCGGGAGGAGGGCAAGCCCCCCGGCGCCCCCCGGGAGGAGGGCAAGCCCCCCGGCGCCCACCGGGAGGAGGGCAAGCCCCCGGGCGCCCCCCGGGAGGAGGGCAAGCCCCCCGGCGCCCCCCGGAATGAGGGCAAGCCCCCCGGCGCCCCCCGGGAGGAGGGCAAGCCCCCCGGCGCCCCCCGGGAGGAGGGCAAGCCCCCCGGCGCCCCCCGGGAGGAGAGCAAGCCCCCCGGCGCCCCCCGGGAGGAGGGCAAGCCCCCCGGTGCCCCCCGGGAGGAGGGCAAGCCCCCCGGCGCTCCCCGGGAGGAGGGCAAGGCCCCCGGCGCCCTCCGGGAGGAGGGCAAGCCCCCTGGCGCCCTTTGGGAGGAGTACAATCCTCCCGGCGCCCTTTTGAGGAGGGCAAGCCCCCCGGCGCCCTCCGGGAGGAGGGCAAGCCCCCCGGCGCCCTCCGGGAGGAGGGCAAGCCCCCCGGCGCCCTCCGGGAGGAGGGCAAGCCCCCCGGCGCCCTCCGGGAGGAGGGCAAGCCCCCCGGCGCCCTCCGGGAGGAGGGCAAGCCCCCCGGCGCCCTCCGGGAGGAGGGCAAGCCCCTCGGCGCCCTCCGGGAGGAGGGCAAGCCCCCCGGCGCCCTCCGGGAGGAGGGCAAGCCCCCCGGCGCCCCCCGGGAGGAGGGCAAGCCCCCCGGCGCCCTCCGGGAGGAGGGCAAGCCCCCCGGTGCCCTCCGGGAGGAGGGCAAGCCCCCCGGTACCCTCCGGGAGGAGGGCAAGCCCCCTGGTGCCCTCCGGGAGGAGGGCAAGCCCCCCGGCATCCTCCGGGAGGAGGGCAAGCCCCCCGGCGCCCTCCGGGAGGAGGGCAAGCCCCCCGGCGCCCTCCGGGAGGAGGGCAAGCCCCCCGGCGCCCTCCGGGAGGAGGGCAAGCCCCCCGGCGCCCTCCGGGAGGAGGGCAAGCCCCCCGGCGCCCTCCGGGAGGAGGGCAAGCCCCCCGGCGCCCTCCGGGAGGAGGGCAAGCCCCCCGGCGCCCTCCGGGAGGAGGGCAAGCCCCCCGGCGCCCTCCGGGAGGAGGACAAGCCCCCCGGCGCCCTCCGGGAGGAGGGCAAGCCCCCCGGCGCCCTCCGGGAGGAGGGCAAGCCCCCCGGCGCCCTCCGGGAGGAGGGCAAGCCCCCCGGCGCCCTCCGGGAGGAGGGCAAGCCCCCCGGCGCCCTCCGGGAGGAGGGCAAGCCCCCCGGCGCCCTCCGGGAGGAGGGCAAGCCCCCCGGCGCCCTCCGGGAGGAGGGCAAGCCCCCCGGCGCCCTCCGGGAGGAGGGCAAGCCCCCCGGCGCCCTCCGGGAGGAGGGCAAGCCCCCCGGCGCCCTCCGGGAGGAGGGCAAGCCCCCCGGCGCCCTCCGGGAGGAGGGCAAGCCCCCCGGCGCCCTCCGGGAGGAGGGCAAGCCCCCCGGCGCCCTCCGGGAGGAGGGCAAGCCCCCCGGCGCCCTCCGGGAGGAGGGCAAGCCCCCCGGCGCCCTCCGGGAGGAGGGCAAGCCCCCGGCGCCCTCCGGGAGGAGGGCAAGCCCCCCGGCGCCCCCCGGGAGGAAGGCAAGCCCGCCGGCGCCCTCAGGGAGGAGGGCAAGCACCCCGGCACCCTACGGGAGGAGGGCAAGCCCCCCAGCGCCCCCCGGCGCCCCCCGGGAGGCGGGTAAGACCCCTGCCGCCCCCCGGGAGGAGGGCATGCCCCCCGGCGCCCTCCGGGAGGAGGGCAAGCCCCCCAGCACCCTCCGGGAGGAGGGCAAGCCCCCCGGCGCCCTCCGGGAGGAGGGCAAGGCCCCGGCGCCCTCCGGGAGGAGGGCAAGCCCCTCGGAGCCCTCCTGGAGGAGGGCAAGCCCCCCGGCGCCCTCCGGGAGGAGGGCAAGCCCCCCGGCGCCCTCCGGGAGGAGGGCAAGCCCCCCGGCATCCTCCGGGAGGAGGGGAAGCCCCCTGTCGCCCTCCGGGAGAAGGGCAAGCCCCCCGGTGCCCTCCGGGAGGAGGGCAAGCCCCTCGGCGCCCTCCGGGAGCAGGGCAAGCCCCCGGCGCCCTCCGGGAGGAGGGCAAGCCCCCCGGCGCCCTCTGGGAGGAGGGCAAGCCCCCCGGCGCCCTCCGGGAGGAGGGCAAGCCCCCCGGCGCCCTCCGGGAGGAGGGCAAGCCCCCCGGCGCCCTCCAGAAGGAGGGCAAGCACCCCGGCACCCTCCGGGAGGAGGGCAAGCCCCCCGGCGCCCTCCGGGAGGAGGGCAAGCCCCCCATCGCCCTCCGGGAGGAGGGCAAGCCCCCCATCGCCCTCCGGGAGGAGTGCAAGCCCCCCGGCGCCCTCCGAGAGGAGGGCAAGCCCCCCGGCGCCCTCCGGAAGGAAGGCAAGCCCCCTGGCGCCCTCCGGGAGGAGGGCAAGCCCCCCGGCGCCCTCCGGGAGGAGGGCAAGCCCCCCGGCGACCTCCGGGAGGAGGGCAAGCCCCCCGGCGCCCTCCGGGAGGAGGGCAAGCCCCCCGGCGCCCTCCGGGAGGAGGGCAAGCCCCCCGGCGCCCTCCGGGAGGAGGGCAAGCCCCTCGGCACCCTCCTGGAGGAGGGCAAGCCCCCCGGCGCCGTCCGGGAGGAGGGCAAGCCCCCCGGTGCCCTCCGGGAGGAGGGCAAGCCCCCTGGCGTCCTCCGGGAGGAGGGGAAGCCCCCTGTCGCCCTCCAGGAGAAGGGCAAGCCCCCCGGCGCCCTCCGGGAGGAGGGCAAGCCCCCCGGCGCCCTCCGGGAGCAGGGCAAGCCCCCCGGCGAACTCCGGGAGGAGGGCAAGCCCCCCGGCGCCCTCCGGGAGGAGGGCAAGCCCCCCGGCGTCCTCCGGGAGGAGGGGAAGCCCCCTGTCGCCCTCCAGGAGAAGGGCAAGCCCCCCGGCGCCCTCCGGGAGGAGGGCAAGCCCCCCGGCGCCCTCTGGGAGGAGGGCAAGCCCCTTGGCACCCTCCGGGAGGAGGGCAGGCCCCCCGGCGCCCTCCGGGAGGAGGGCAGGCCCCCCGGCGCCCTCCGGGAGGAAGGCAAGCCCGCCGGCGCCCTCAGGGAGGAGGGCAAGCACCCCGGCACCCTACGGGAGGAGGGCAAGCCCCCCAGCGCCCCCCGGCGCCCCCCGGGAGGAGGGTAAGACCCCTGCCGCCCCCCGGGAGGAGGGCATGCCCCCCGGCGCCCTCCGGGAGGAGGGCAAGCCCCCCAGCACCCTCCGGGAGGAGGGCAAGCCCCCCGGCGCCCTCCGGGAGGAGGGCAAGGCCCCGGCGCCCTCCGGGAGGAGGGCAAGCCCCTCGGAGCCCTCCTGGAGGAGGGCAAGCCCCCCGGCGCCCTCCGGGAGGAGGGCAAGCCCCCCGGCGCCCTCCGGGAGGAGGGCAAGCCCCCCGGCATCCTCCGGGAGGAGGGGAAGCCCCCTGTCGCCCTCCGGGAGAAGGGCAAGCCCCCCGGTGCCCTCCGGGAGGAGGGCAAGCCCCCCGGCGCCCTCCGGGAGCAGGGCAAGCCCCCGGCGCCCTCCGGGAGGAGGGCAAGCCCCCCGGCGCCCTCTGGGAGGAGGGCAAGCCCCCCGGCGCCCTCCGGGAGGAGGGCAAGCCCCCCGGCGCCCTCCGGGAGGAGGGCAAGCCCCCCGGCGCCCTCCAGAAGGAGGGCAAGCACCCCGGCACCCTCCGGGAGGAGGGCAAGCCCCCCGGCGCCCTCCGGGAGGAGGGCAAGCCCCCCATCGCCCTCCGGGAGGAGGGCAAGCCCCCCATCGCCCTCCGGGAGGAGTGCAAGCCCCCCGGCGCCCTCCGAGAGGAGTGCAAGCCCCCCGGCGCCCTCCGGAAGGAAGGCAAGCCCCCTGGCGCCCTCCGGGAGGAGGGCAAGCCCCCCGGCGCCCTCCGGGAGGAGGGCAAGCCCCCCGGCGACCTCCGGGAGGAGGGCAAGCCCCCCGGCGCCCTCCGGGAGGAGGGCAAGCCCCCCGGCGCCCTCCGGGAGGAGGGCAAGCCCCCCGGCGCCCTCCGGGAGGAGGGCAAGCCCCTCGGCACCCTCCTGGAGGAGGGCAAGCCCCCCGGCGCCGTCCGGGAGGAGGGCAAGCCCCCCGGTGCCCTCCGGGAGGAGGGCAAGCCCCCCGGCGTCCTCCGGGAGGAGGGGAAGCCCCCTGTCGCCCTCCAGGAGAAGGGCAAGCCCCCCGGCGCCCTCCGGGAGGAGGGCAAGCCCCCCGGCGCCCTCCGGGAGCAGGGCAAGCCCCCCGGCGAACTCCGGGAGGAGGGCAAGCCCCCCGGCGCCCTCCGGGAGGAGGGCAAGCCCCCCGGCGTCCTCCGGGAGGAGGGCAAGCCCCCTGTCGCCCTCCAGGAGAAGGGCAAGCCCCCCGGCGCCCTCCGGGAGGAGGGCAAGCCCCCCGGCGCCCTCTGGGAGGAGGGCAAGCCCCTTGGCACCCTCCGGGAGGAGGGCAGGCCCCCCGGCGCCCTCCGGGAGGAGGGCAGGCCCCCCGGCGCCCTCCGGGAGGAGGGCAAGCCCCCCGGCGTCCTCCGGGAGGAGGGCAAGCCCCCCGGTGCCCTCCGGGAGGAGGGCAAGCCCCCCGGCGCCCTCCGGGAGGAGGGCAAGCCCCCGGCGCCCTCCGGGAGGAGGGCAAGCCCCCCGGCGCCCTCCGGGAGGAGGGCAAGCCCCCCGGCACCCTCCGGGAGGAGGGCAAGCCCCCCGGCGCCCTCCGGGAGGAGGGCAAGCCCCCCGGCGCCCTCCGGGAGGAGGGCAAGCCCCCCGGCGCCCTCCGGGAGGAGGGCAAGCCCCCGGCGCCCTCCGGGAGGAGGGCAAGCCCCCCGGCGCCCTCCGGGAGGAGGGCAAGCCCCCCGGCACCCTCCGGGAGGAGGGCAAGCCCCCCGGCGCCCTCCGGGAGGAGGGCAAGCCCCCCGGCGGCCTCCGGGAGGAGGGCAAGCCCCCCGGCGGCCTCCGGGAGGAGGGAAAGCACCCCGGCGGCCTCCTTGAGGAGGGCAAGCCCCCTGGCGGCCTCCGGGAGGAGGGCAAGCCCCCCGGCACCCTCCGGGAGGAGGGCAAGCCCCCCGGCGCCCTCCGGGAGGAGGGCAAGCCCCCCGGCGCCCTACGGGAGGAGGGCAAGCCGCCCGGCGCCCTCCGGGAGGAGGGCAAGCCCCCCGGCGCCCTCCGGGATTAAGGCAAGCCCCCCGGCGCCCTCCGGGAGTTTGGCAAGAACCCTGGCGCCCTCCGGGAGAAGGGCAGGCCTGCGGGAGGAGGGCAAGCCCCCCGGCGCCCTCCGGTGCCCTCCGGGAGGAGGGCATGCCCCCCAGCGCCCTCCGGGAGGAGGGCAAGCCCCCCGGCGCCCTCCGGGAGGAGGGCAAGCCCCCCGGCGCCCTCCGGGAGGAGGGCAAGCCCCCCGGCGCCCTCCGGGAGGAGGGCAAGCCCCTCGGCACCCTCCGGGAGGAGGGCAAGCCCCCCGGCGCCCTCCGGAAGGAGGGCAAGCCCCCCGGCGCCCTCCGGGAGGAGGGCAAGCCCCCCGGCGCCCTCCGGGAGGAGGGCAAGCCCCCCGGCGCCCTCCGGGAGGAGGGCAAGCCCCCCGGCGCCCTCCGGGAGGAGGGCAAGCCCCCGGCGCCCTCCGGGAGGAGGGCAAGCCCCCCGGCGCCCTCCGGGAGGAGGGCAAGCCCCCCGGCGCCCTCCGGGAGGAGGGCAAGCCCCCCGGCGCCCTCCGGGAGGAGGGCAAGCCCCCCGGCGCCCTCCGGGAGGAGGGCAAGCCCCCCGGCGCCCTCCGGGAGGAGGGCAAGCCCCCCGGCGCCCTCCGGGAGGAGGGCAAGCCCCCCGGCGCCCTCCGGGAGGAGGGCAAGCCCCCCGGCGCCCTCCGGGAGGAGGGCAAGCCCCCCGGCGCCCTCCGGGAGGAGGGCAAGCCCCCCGGCGCCCTCCGGGAGGAGGGCAAGCCCCCCGGCGCCCTCCGGGAGGAGGGCAAGCCCCCCGGCGCCCTCCGGGAGGAGGGCAAGCCCCCCGGCGCCCTCCGGGAGGAGGGCAAGCCCCCCGGCGCCCTCCGGGAGGAGGGCAAGCCCCCCGGCGCCCTCCGGGAGGAGGGCAAGCCCCCCGGCGCCCTCCGGGAGGAGGGCAAGCCCCCCGGCGCCCTCCGGGAGGAGGGCAAGCCCCCCGGCGCCCTCCGGGAGGAGGGCAAGCCCCCCGGCGCCCTCCGGGAGGAGGGCAAGCCCCCCGGCGCCCTCCGGGAGGAGGGCAAGCCCCCCGGCGCCCTCCGGGAGGAGGGCAAGCCCCCCGGCGCCCTCCGGGAGGAGGGCAAGCCCCCCGGCGCCCTCCGGGAGGAGGGCAAGCCCCCCGGCGCCCTCCGGGAGGAGGGCAAGCCCCCCGGCGCCCTCCGGGAGGAGGGCAAGCCCCCCGGCGCCCTCCGGGAGGAGGGCAAGCCCCCCGGCGCCCTCCGGGAGGAGGGCAAGCCCCCCGGCGCCCTCCGGGAGGAGGGCAAGCCCCCCGGCGCCCTCCGGGAGGAGGGCAAGCCCCCCGGCGCCCTCCGGGAGGAGGGCAAGCCCCCCGGCGCCCTCCGGGAGGAGGGCAAGCCCCCCGGCGCCCTCCGGGAGGAGGGCAAGCCCCCCGGCGCCCTCCGGGAGGAGGGCAAGCCCCCCGGCGCCCTCCGGGAGGAGGGCAAGCCCCCCGGCGCCCTCCGGGAGGAGGGCAAGCCCCCCGGCGCCCTCCGGGAGGAGGGCAAGCCCCCCGGCGCCCTCCGGGAGGAGGGCAAGCCCCCCGGCGCCCTCCGGGAGGAGGGCAAGCCCCCCGGCGCCCTCCGGGAGGAGGGCAAGCCCCCCGGCGCCCTCCGGGAGGAGGGCAAGCCCCCCGGCGCCCTCCGGGAGGAGGGCAAGCCCCCCGGCGCCCTCCGGGAGGAGGGCAAGCCCCCCGGCGCCCTCCGGGAGGAGGGCAAGCCCCCCGGCGCCCTCCGGGAGGAGGGCAAGCCCCCCGGCGCCCTCCGGGAGGAGGGCAAGCCCCCCGGCGCCCTCCGGGAGGAGGGCAAGCCCCCCGGCGCCCTCCGGGAGGAGGGCAAGCCCCCCGGCGCCCTCCGGGAGGAGGGCAAGCCCCCCGGCGCCCTCCGGGAGGAGGGCAAGCCCCCCGGCGCCCTCCGGGAGGAGGGCAAGCCCCCCGGCGCCCTCCGGGAGGAGGGCAAGCCCCCCGGCGCCCTCCGGGAGGAGGGCAAGCCCCCCGGCGCCCTCCGGGAGGAGGGCAAGCCCCCCGGCGCCCTCCGGGAGGAGGGCAAGCCCCCCGGCGCCCTCCGGGAGGAGGGCAAGCCCCCCGGCGCCCTCCGGGAGGAGGGCAAGCCCCCCGGCGCCCTCCGGGAGGAGGGCAAGCCCCCCGGCGCCCTCCGGGAGGAGGGCAAGCCCCCCGGCGCCCTCCGGGAGGAGGGCAAGCCCCCCGGCGCCCTCCGGGAGGAGGGCAAGCCCCCCGGCGCCCTCCGGGAGGAGGGCAAGCCCCCCGGCGCCCTCCGGGAGGAGGGCAAGCCCCCCGGCGCCCTCCGGGAGGAGGGCAAGCCCCCCGGCGCCCTCCGGGAGGAGGGCAAGCCCCCCGGCGCCCTCCGGGAGGAGGGCAAGCCCCCCGGCGCCCTCCGGGAGGAGGGCAAGCCCCCCGGCGCCCTCCGGGAGGAGGGCAAGCCCCCCGGCGCCCTCCGGGAGGAGGGCAAGCCCCCCGGCGCCCTCCGGGAGGAGGGCAAGCCCCCCGGCGCCCTCCGGGAGGAGGGCAAGCCCCCCGGCGCCCTCCGGGAGGAGGGCAAGCCCCCCGGCGCCCTCCGGGAGGAGGGCAAGCCCCCCGGCGCCCTCCGGGAGGAGGGCAAGCCCCCTCGGCGCCCTCCGGGAGGAGGGCAAGCCGCCCCCCGGCGCCCTCCGGGAGGAGGGCAAGCCCCCCGGCGCCCTCCGGGAGGAGGGCAAGCCCCCCGGCGCCCTCCGGGAGGAGGGCAAGCCCCCCGGCGCCCTCCGGGAGGAGGGCAAGCCCCCCGGCGCCCTCCGGGAGGAGGGCAAGCCCCCCGGCGCCCTCCGGGAGGAGGGCAAGCCCCCCGGCGCCCTCCGGGAGGAGGGCAAGCCCCCCGGCGCCCTCCGGGAGGAGGGCAAGCCCCCCGGCGCCCTCCGGGAGGAGGGCAAGCCCCCCGGCGCCCTCCGGGAGGAGGGCAAGCCCCCCGGCGCCCTCCGGGAGGAGGGCAAGCCCCCCGGCGCCCTCCGGGAGGAGGGCAAGCCCCCCGGCGCCCTCCGGGAGGAGGGCAAGCCCCCCGGCGCCCTCCGGGAGGAGGGCAAGCCCCCCGGCGCCCTCCGGGAGGAGGGCAAGCCCCCCGGCGCCCTCCGGGAGGAGGGCAAGCCCCCCGGCGCCCTCCGGGAGGAGGGCAAGCCCCCTCGGCGCCCTCCGGGAGGAGGGCAAGCCCCCCGGCGCCCTCCGGGAGGAGGGCAAGCCCCCCGGCGCCCTCCGGGAGGAGGGCAAGCCCCCTCGGCGCCCTCCGGGAGGAGGGCAAGCCCCCCGGCGCCCTCCGGGAGGAGGGCAAGCCCCCCGGCGCCCTCCGGGAGGAGGGCAAGCCCCCCGGCGCCCTCCGGGAGGAGGGCAAGCCCCCCGGCGCCCTCCGGGAGGAGGGCAAGCCCCCCGGCGCCCTCCGGGAGGAGGGCAAGCCCCCCGGCGCCCTCCGGGAGGAGGGCAAGCCCCCCGGCGCCCTCCGGGAGGAGGGCAAGCCCCCCGGCGCCCTCCGGGAGGAGGGCAAGCCCCCCGGCGCCCTCCGGGAGGAGGGCAAGCCCCCTCGGCGCCCTCCGGGAGGAGGGCAAGCCCCCCGGCGCCCTCCGGGAGGAGGGCAAGCCCCCCGGCGCCCTCCGGGAGGAGGGCAAGCCCCCCGGCGCCCTCCGGGAGGAGGGCAAGCCCCCCGGCGCCCTCCGGGAGGAGGGCAAGCCCCCCGGCGCCCTCCGGGAGGAGGGCAAGCCCCCCGGCGCCCTCCGGGAGGAGGGCAAGCCCCCCGGCGCCCTCCGGGAGGAGGGCAAGCCCCCCGGCGCCCTCCGGGAGGAGGGCAAGCCCCCCGGCGCCCTCCGGGAGGAGGGCAAGCCCCCCGGCGCCCTCCGGGAGGAGGGCAAGCCCCCCGGCGCCCTCCGGGAGGAGGGCAAGCCCCCTCGGCGCCCTCCGGGAGGAGGGCAAGCCCCCCGGCGCCCTCCGGGAGGAGGGCAAGCCCCCCGGCGCCCTCCGGGAGGAGGGCAAGCCCCCCGGCGCCCTCCGGGAGGAGGGCAAGCCCCCCGGCGCCCTCCGGGAGGAGGGCAAGCCCCCCGGCGCCCTCCGGGAGGAGGGCAAGCCCCCCGGCGCCCTCCGGGAGGAGGGCAAGCCCCCCGGCGCCCTCCGGGAGGAGGGCAAGCCCCCCGGCGCCCTCCGGGAGGAGGGCAAGCCCCCCGGCGCCCTCCGGGAGGAGGGCAAGCCCCCCGGCGCCCTCCGGGAGGAGGGCAAGCCCCCCGGCGCCCTCCGGGAGGAGGGCAAGCCCCCCGGCGCCCTCCGGGAGGAGGGCAAGCCCCCCGGCGCCCTCCGGGAGGAGGGCAAGCCCCCCGGCGCCCTCCGGGAGGAGGGCAAGCCCCCCGGCGCCCTCCGGGAGGAGGGCAAGCCCCCCGGCGCCCTCCGGGAGGAGGGCAAGCCCCCCGGCGCCCTCCGGGAGGAGGGCAAGCCCCCCGGCGCCCTCCGGGAGGAGGGCAAGCCCCCCGGCGCCCTCCGGGAGGAGGGCAAGCCCCCCGGCGCCCTCCGGGAGGAGGGCAAGCCCCCCGGCGCCCTCCGGGAGGAGGGCAAGCCCCCCGGCGCCCTCCGGGAGGAGGGCAAGCCCCCCGGCGCCCTCCGGGAGGAGGGCAAGCCCCCCGGCGCCCTCCGGGAGGAGGGCAAGCCCCCCGGCGCCCTCCGGGAGGAGGGCAAGCCCCCCGGCGCCCTCCGGGAGGAGGGCAAGCCCCCCGGCGCCCTCCGGGAGGAGGGCAAGCCCCCCGGCGCCCTCCGGGAGGAGGGCAAGCCCCCCGGCGCCCTCCGGGAGGAGGGCAAGCCCCCCGGCGCCCTCCGGGAGGAGGGCAAGCCCCCCGGCGCCCTCCGGGAGGAGGGCAAGCCCCCCGGCGCCCTCCGGGAGGAGGGCAAGCCCCCCGGCGCCCTCCGGGAGGAGGGCAAGCCCCCCGGCGCCCTCCGGGAGGAGGGCAAGCCCCCCGGCGCCCTCCGGGAGGAGGGCAAGCCCCCCGGCGCCCTCCGGGAGGAGGGCAAGCCCCCCGGCGCCCTCCGGGAGGAGGGCAAGCCCCCCGGCGCCCTCCGGGAGGAGGGCAAGCCCCCCGGCGCCCTCCGGGAGGAGGGCAAGCCCCCCGGCGCCCTCCGGGAGGAGGGCAAGCCCCCCGGCGCCCTCCGGGAGGAGGGCAAGCCCCCCGGCGCCCTCCGGGAGGAGGGCAAGCCCCCCGGCGCCCTCCGGGAGGAGGGCAAGCCCCCCGGCGCCCTCCGGGAGGAGGGCAAGCCCCCCGGCGCCCTCCGGGAGGAGGGCAAGCCCCCCGGCGCCCTCCGGGAGGAGGGCAAGCCCCCCGGCGCCCTCCGGGAGGAGGGCAAGCCCCCCGGCGCCCTCCGGGAGGAGGGCAAGCCCCCCGGCGCCCTCCGGGAGGAGGGCAAGCCCCCCGGCGCCCTCCGGGAGGAGGGCAAGCCCCCCGGCGCCCTCCGGGAGGAGGGCAAGCCCCCCGGCGCCCTCCGGGAGGAGGGCAAGCCCCCCGGCGCCCTCCGGGAGGAGGGCAAGCCCCCCGGCGCCCTCCGGGAGGAGGGCAAGCCCCCCGGCGCCCTCCGGGAGGAGGGCAAGCCCCCCGGCGCCCTCCGGGAGGAGGGCAAGCCCCCCGGCGCCCTCCGGGAGGAGGGCAAGCCCCCCGGCGCCCTCCGGGAGGAGGGCAAGCCCCCCGGCGCCCTCCGGGAGGAGGGCAAGCCCCCCGGCGCCCTCCGGGAGGAGGGCAAGCCCCCCGGCGCCCTCCGGGAGGAGGGCAAGCCCCCCGGCGCCCTCCGGGAGGAGGGCAAGCCCCCCGGCGCCCTCCGGGAGGAGGGCAAGCCCCCCGGCGCCCTCCGGGAGGAGGGCAAGCCCCCCGGCGCCCTCCGGGAGGAGGGCAAGCCCCCCGGCGCCCTCCGGGAGGAGGGCAAGCCCCCCGGCGCCCTCCGGGAGGAGGGCAAGCCCCCCGGCGCCCTCCGGGAGGAGGGCAAGCCCCCCGGCGCCCTCCGGGAGGAGGGCAAGCCCCCGGCGCCCTCCGGGAGGAGGGCAAGCCCCCCGGCGCCCCCCGGGAGGAGGGCAAGCCCCCCGGCGCCCTCCGGGAGGAGGGCAAGCCCCCCGGCGCCCTCCGGGAGGAGGGCAAGCCCCCCGGCGCCCCCCGGGAGGAGGGCAAGCCCCCCGGCGCCCCCCGGGAGGAGGGCAAGCCCCCCGGCGCCCCCCGGGAGGAGGGCAAGCCCCCCGGCGCCCCCCGGGAGGAGGGCAAGCCCCCCGGCGCCCTCCGGGAGGAGGGCAAGCCCCCCGGCGCCCCCCGGGAGGAGGGCAAGCCCCCCGGCGCCCCCCGGGAGGAGGGCAAGCCCCCCGGCGCCCCCCGGGAGGAGGCAATCCCCCGGCGCCCCCCGGGAGGAGGGCAAGCCCCCCGGCGCCCTCCGGGAGGAGGGCAAGCCCCCCGGCGCCCCCCGGGAGGAGGGCAAGCCCCCCGGCGCCCCCGGGAGGAGGGCAAGCCCCCCGGCGCCCCCCGGGAGGAGGGCAAGCCCCCCGGCGCTCCCCGGGAGGAGGGCAAGCCCCCCGGCGCCCTCCGGGAGGAGGGCAAGCCCCCCGGCGCCCTTTGGGAGGAGTACAATCCTCCCGGCGCCCTTTTGAGGAGGGCAAGCCCCCCGGCGCCCTTTGGGAGGAGTACAATCCTCCCGGCGCCCTTTTGAGGAGGGCAAGCCCTAGTCGATGTCCGGGAGAAGGGCAATTCCCCCGGCGCC
>JAXCGZ010008240.1:40000-42500 GCA_037179515.1 Halocaridina rubra
TTGGTTTGAGGTTCTTTATGATAAGAATAAGTGTGACTAAATCGATTGGGTGCGGTCTAAAATTATTGATAATACTTCTTTCAGCTGGAGGCTGGCAATTATGTGGTTGATTAATAATCAAGTCATTATTTTCTTGGGACTTTTCATATGTGGACTTACCTATTTCAGCAAAATACTTATTAAAATCATTCACTCGCTTTTCCACATTATCACTGAGAAGGTCAGAATTTTCTAAGATTTCCTTATTTGCAGGAATTATTCTTTTTATAACATTCCAAGTTCCTTTGATATTTCCCTTATACTTGGAAAATTCTTCCCTGAAATGATTTTTCTTCTTTTCGGACAACATTGTTTTAGTAAGGTTTCTTTCTCTTCTATAGGCTCTTTCCATCTCGGAGTTTTGTCTATCAGATTTAAATTGCCTTAGGAGGTCATCTCTCTTTTTCATTTGCTCTTTTAACTGAGAGTCAATCCACGGGGCAGGAGGGCGTGTCATGACTTTGGTTGTAAGAGGGGCACATTCATTTAAACATCTCGTAAAAACATCAGTAAAAGTAGAAACTTGATAATTTACACAATCTGTAGTTAGTATTGAATTTAAAATGTTGTATTCATTAAGAAGAGTGTCGCAGAAACAATTTTGAGAATAATTCTCAAGAGATCGGAAAGTTTTAACAATTGGCGGTCTCTTTTCCTTCCTGACATTAACTGTAGCTATTAGAAGCTCGTGGTCTCCTACAGGACAAGGTAAGACATCGTGGTGAACTATAAAACTAGGTGTATTGGTAATTATAAGATCAATTAGGCTGGAGGAATTAGCGGTGGTACGGGTTGCTTTATTCACAAGCTGATTTAAGTGGAGGGATTGAATTAATTTCCCCATTTTATTATTAGGAAGAAGGAGATTATCATTGAAGTCGCCCATAATAATGAGAGGTTTGCTCCTCAAACAGACCGACCGAAATACCTCGGAGATGTAATCAAAGGTGTCGTTGAGTGCATGTGGGTGTCTATATACACATCCCAGGATGAATGAAGGGGATTTCCTACTCTGAACAGTCAACCAAATGTCTTCAAGATGAGGAGGTCGCTCGACTTCAGGGGTCTTTAATAGGGAGACCGTTAGATGATTTCTTACATACACCCCCACACCCCCACCCCTACCGCCATCAAATCGATAAAAAGAATACTCAGGTATAGCAACAAAACCAGACTGCATATTTGCTTGGAGCCAAGTTTCACAAACACACATTATATCCACGTTATTTTCTCTGATCATTAGTGCAATATTTTCGAAATTACCCAAAAGTGATTGTGCATTGATGTGTTGTATGTTTATGAACTGTTTCAATAAGCCTGTACTACAATGTGATTGCTATATATTTAAGGGACATAATCTTGTTTTATGTCCATGTTCACGGCAGTGACCACATTTAAGTCTATAGTTAAACCAACAGTGGGAAAGATCATGGTTTATTTCCCCACAGTTTGAACAGGGCTGTCGACGACTGTAGAGCTGCTGCAATTTCTCCCTCTCCCGGGGACGCTGGGGGTAGCGCCGTGGTTGGTCGAGATCATAGAGACTGTGATTCATCCCCGAGTCTCGTCTCCATCCTCGAATACCAGGTGGGATTTGACGATTCTGATGACGAAAATCCCGGGTATGACGTCCATCCGAATGCTGTTGAGGATCCCTTCTAGAATGCTGATCGTTGCTACTTTCTTGAGAGGCGTTTCTGAGATCATTATTTTTTCTTATTGAGGGGGGAGCTGGCGATGCCGGTCGTAGTTTCTGTTCCTGTATGTGTTATTTTGATTGTCGTTATTGGCCGTGACCGGTCGTTGTTGCCGCTGCAATACAGAAGCATATGTAGTAGGTATGGTTTGGTATATGATTTCTTCCCAGTTGTTGCTTAGTTTGAAGAATGGGCATTGCTTAGCAATTATGTTCAATAACCTGATGACGCCAAATCTGTTGAGAGCATCCCCCTTATCATTTACATCATAACACATCCGATCAACGTCGCCGGGTACCAAGCCTGAACTGCAGATTAGTCTTGATAACTGAAACCCCATTGGTCTCACTCCAAGTTGCTAGTTGATTGTTGAAATAGTTGATCTTTTCATCGAACTCTTCGACTCTAAGGACAGGTGCTACTTCACATATGTGTATGCTCATCTCCTCGTTCACCTCCTTGAGATCGGTTATGAGAGAGCCCAATCTATCAAGGATATCCACAGGCTGAGATCCATTAAGGATGTCTTGAATACCGCAGTATAAGATGCAATATTTAGGAGCCCATCGAAGTTTCTCTGAGACCCAACAATTTATGAGATCTATATTAGCTCCTTTTAAAGTTTGAACGGAGCATTGTTGGTTCAAGTCTGACATACGAACAGGGGAGAGGTTTGTGTCACCCAGAAGCAGGCTTCCCTCTGGTAGGGGCCGGGTAGGGGTTACACCCTGCGGTTCCGGTGTCGTCTGCTGTGAGTTGTATGT